>JBBPPH010000049.1:0-28450 GCA_038091885.1 Leccinum laetum | reverse complement strand
GTGGATTGGTCGACGTTTCTGACTCGGATGGGGGTAGGAAGGCGGTCTCGAGGGAGGTTGTTCCTTCGGACGAAAGCCCAGTCGATGCAGGAGATTTCTGCACCACTGTCGATGAGAGCGGAGGTTTCGACGACTTTTAAGGAGTGCGAGGGTGTTACTAGGGAAACGGGGATCTTCATTGCTTTAGAGGAGGAAGATACTAGTACAGGTGCACACGTAGCGATAGGAGAACCTTGCGTCGAACGAGGTCTCCTTTTCAAAAATCCAGATTGAGGTCAACTCTTCCTACAACTTTTGTTTCATCGTCATCGTCTTCATCGTCATCCTCGACATCCTCCAGGTTAGGCAAGTCTTCTTCGGCTTTAGCGACCTTCCTGGTCGTTTTCTTGAAAGAGGAAGCATTGGTCGAGAATGTAGAACAGGAGGTGGCGTTATGACCAGACTTCCTGCATCGAAGACAAAGTCCTTCTTTGAAGCATCGTTCCCTTTCAGAGGGAGTGAGCTTGGGAATGCGAACGTTGATTGCGTCCACATCCATGGCGTTAGGGTCTCGTTCCTTGGTGTTGTTGTTGGTCGAGGGAGAGGTGAAAGGGTTGGCGAAAGATCGCCCTTTGTGTTGCTGAGAGGTGAGGAAAGCACGACGTTGTTGATCGTCGATCCTTTGAGCATGAGAGTACCATTTAGCGATAGTAGTGGGGACTTCCTCCATGAGGTAGATCTTTCCGGATAAGGAAGGGGGAATACCCGAAGAGAAGTAGTGACAGAGGGTCGATTCTTCAGATACTTTGGAGACGGCGACATTGCTCTGGAATTGAGCGATGTAAGAGGCGAGGGAAATGGAATATTTGCCAGGGGATTTCTCGATCATCCTCTGGGTGGTAAGCCAAGCGAGAGCGTTGGCTGCGGAATTGGAATGTTCGAAGGTCGCTTTGAATTCTTTGACGAAGTCAGTCCAAGCTCCGAGGGTGGTTCCTCCATCGTCGAGGTGTTTCGCTGTGAAAGTGTCGGCCCAGGTGGCGGCAGTCCCTTCTTTCATGTATGAGAGGGCGTAACAGATCTTCTGATCGTCAATCTTGTAGGTCTCCTTGTTGATGACCAGGTACCTCTGTATCTGTCGTAGCCAAGACAAGGCCTTGCGATGATTGCCATCATAGGGGTCGGGAGGGGACATTCTGAATTCGACGGGTTTCGACATGATCGGGGAAACTGATCGGGGAATAGGGTTCGGAGGTGGGGGATGAGCGAAGATGTTTCCGCTAAGTGTTCGAGGGGAGGGAGAAGGGGGAGTGGGCACTCGAGGGAGAACTAGGCTCGAAGAGAGCTGGTGGGCGAGTTCAGTGTCAAGGGTGAGGTCCTCTTCCTGTTCTTCGTAAGATAGGAGAGGGAGTTCGGCGTCGGTCTCGTCCTCGTCGCTGGAACGTAGAGGAAGGACGTCTGGGGAATCTGGGAAGTGTTCTGAGGTCGAAGGTTCTTCTCTCCACGAGGAGGTGGATAAAGAGTGCTGGTGGGACGAGTGGGCTAAGGGGTTTCTAGGGATGGAGGGAGTGTTCCGCTCCGGTCTCTGGTAGGGGTTTCTCGAAGAAATGGTGGCGACGGATCACAACGATGGTGACCGTAGGAGTTAAGCTAGAGCTTTTGTTACGGCTGGCCCGGGTAGGGTCGGCTGTAGACTTGAATGCGAAGGCTAAGACGAAGGATAGGCCGAGCAGACTTAACGTCTGGCGAAGCCGAAGGACTAGGGGTTCTTTCGAGGAGGAACTCACGAAGAGTCTCGTCACTCGAAGACTAAGGCTAAGGACACACCCGAGATGGGCAGCTAAGGACACACCCGAGAGGGGCAGAGGACTGAGGGACGAAGGACGAGGGCACTCGAGGTTTGCAGAGGATACTCGGTTGGATTTCAAGTAGCTCTAGCTTAGAGGAATACAAACGAGACGGGAGGTCCTTAAGTACTACGAGATGGAAAGCGATAGAATCGCGAGGAATGGAGGAGTCATCCGCAGCGAGGAATGAGTCAGAAGCTGCGTAATGCTATGTTGTACAGTAAGCGTAGAATGATGAATGGCGTCATCATGAGTCAGAGGATGAATCATAGAGATAGGAAGGAGTCGGAACGACGATAGGAAGAAGTAGGAATAGGATCGGAGAAGAGCGGACCGTCAGTGATGTGAATGATGCGAAATCACCCGAGGTCTATGGTACATGGTGAACACAAGATAAAGGCGATAGGCAAAGGGGAAACAAAGGGAAAAGAGATACATAGAGAGTCTTGGAGACAATCGTAACAGAACTCGGCTTTGCCCAACCAAGAAGAGCACAAAATGTATGCGGCAGCTGTCAAATCAAATCCCATTGTAGCTTGCCGGAACATCGTCTGCGCCATTCGTGCATCCGGCCTACGTTGTGACGAGTTCATGGATACGATCACAACTGGCAACACGAAGAACTGGTTCAAGAACGACGCGGGCAATGTAGTCAAGGTGCCTGTCAGGCTGTATTGGAGCCCTTGCGAGACGTCGCAACACGCTGGGACGCCATGTTTACAATGATCAATCGCCTCAGGGATTTATGACCAGTGAGTAATATTTACGACTTCTGATGAATTTTTCGATCGATTAACTATATCTTTAGGCTGTCGACTATTTCCTCGCATTGCCGAATCAAAAAGAACTAGCTGAATATGCTCTGTCTCCATCACAATGGCAGGTTCTTGAACATTTCGAATGAATCCTCCAGGTGAGTTGAACTAGAATCTATTTTCGTATCGCTCCCGACCCTCACTAATAAAATAAAACAAAAAGGTTCCACACAAAGTTCAGCAACGAATGTCAAGTGAAAGTCTTTCTCAGGAGCTCAGTCCCATCCTTCGAACTCTTCATGTCAGCCTGGGAGATGCTCGCCATGAAACAGCCTCAACTGAAACCATGGATTGACGTCGGTCTCGAATGGGCCACTCAATACTATAAGTGCATGGACAATACACGAGCATATGTAGTCGCTATGTGTAAGTACCTGCCATTCCTTTGAGTTAAAACTAATCAGACTTTCCAGTCGTCAATCCCGGCATACATATGTCATGGATCCAGCACTGCTGGAATGAGCCGTACATTGCGTCGGCAGAGGAAATGATACTGAAGCTGGTGAGCAGTCGATCCGGGCTACGGCGTAGCGTACTGACACTTTGAACTAGATGAATGAATACCGACAAAAAGCTCCGCCGTCCACAACCGCCAAGAAGACCAACGCAGTCCACACGATCGATTCGCTTGCTGCACAATTTGGCCTCACGGACATGACGATTCGACGGTCCCAGTCTCAGAGTACAATGACGACGGACAATGAGTATAGATCATATATCAATGGGGACCTTTGGGATGAACACTCAGACCCGTTGTGATTCTGGGAGGTAAGCATTATCTGATCTTTCTTTGACATACGCGTGTAATCGCGGTAATATACAGAGCAAACGGCAAAGTTATCCTATGATATTCGCCATCACCATGGACTACCTTCCGATCCAAGCCTCGGTGGTGCCCTGCGAACGTGTTTTCTCCTCAAGTGCGGAGACGGACACAGTGAAATGCAACCGAACTTCGCATACCCTATTCGAGGCCTTGCAAATGCTGAAGTACAATTTTAGGAAGCGTCGGTTGACATTTTCTGGTGGAACAACACTCAACCAGCACGACCTTCTGGAAGATGAACCCGATGAACCAATGGTCGACGCCGGCGGCAGTTTGGCTGCACATGAGCAGTCTATTAATGATGTTATCAACATTGCTGGGCAAGAGGAAGGGGACCATTTGCTGGTCGAGATCGAACTGATTTATCTCGATTGACATGCCGTACTACGTAGTTACATTTATGATGAGCTTTCTAAGTTGATGTTTCACTATCAGTATCACTAGCAATTGACCATGCCTGCGACACTTGTGACCTTTCGTTTACGGAGCTGGGCACGTGACTAGTAAACAAAGATTCTCAACACTGCCTGAGTCGGTGTATCGACCAATCCCACCTTCGCTCTCATGCAGGATATTGCTCATGTGGATGGAAAATTTAAGCTGGACAAACATCTTTACACCAGTCATTCTGGTAAGTTTTGATTGCTCCTTCGATGTCGATAATGCTACATATGAATGTAGGCACCTTGTATCGAGCAGCTGATCTAGTCAGTGGTCACCCAGTTCTCGTGAAAATCAGTACCTCCTCAAGCAATCTTGAACCCTTGCATCGTGAACACTATGCACTCAACCAGCTACGCGGGATTGAAGGTGTTCCTGAAACTATCTGGTCGGGAATGGATTTTGATCGGTACTTCCTTGTGTTTGAGGATTTGGGTCCAACATTGCAAGATTTGATTGGCTCCACTGGGCGGCCGCTATCTCTCAACGTCGTTGTTTCGTTGGCAGAGCAAATGGTAAGGGAATCTTCAGCTATAGTTCAGAGAGAAGTTATTCACGGAACCACGATCTACTAGGTAACATGCTTTCAACACTTCCACTCTTGCAGTTACGTCTACTCGAATATCAACCCCCAGAATATATTCCTCCACCCCGGCAAACCGACGAACAAGTTCTTCCTTTTCAACTTGTCCCTTGCACAACTGTAGAGGGACCCGCAAACTTACGCGCATGTCCCGTTTCGAGCGGCTTTTCCAGCTCGGTGATGTGCACCGCATTCTCTTTGTTCAATGTTGATCTCGGAAACCAGGTCAGTCGTCGGGATGACTTGGAGTCGCTGGCCTACCTCTTAATCTATCTCGCCCGTGGATCCCTTCCGTGGTTCAACTTTAACGTTACACCGGACAAGGAGTTGTCGAAGAAGAAAAAGGAGACGTCGATTGCGGAACTCTGTAACACATTACCCTTGCCATTTACTACTCTTCTTCAGTATGTCTGTAACCTCTCGTTTACGGAGAGGCCAGACTATAGTCACATTCTTGCACTCTGTCGCGCCATTAAAGAGGACCCTTTTCCACCTTTGCCCCCTTTTCCACCTGTGCCCCCTTTTCCACCTTTGCCTCCTTTTCCACCTTTGCTCCCCTTTCCACCTTTGCCTTTGCCACCCTCTTATGGCGACACTTGTGTGCAGTCACGCCAGTTGCATGCACCCAGGTTACCTTCAGAAACTCCTCGGAAGCAGCTGCGTGACTCAGCAGCTATAATGCCTACGGTCAAAAGGTCCGTTTTGCTTTCATGATAAGGGAGTATGATTTAATTCTATTTTTTGCAGTCGACAAATCGTTACTCGGAGCTATGCAAGCAATGCCAGTGGTTGCCAGTCACCCATTGCATTGCCACACGCTGTTACTGAGTCATGAGGTGGTTTGGCCCTTTCAGGGAATCAGGAACTTCGGGAGTCGGAGTTCGGGTACGGGTGACATGGACGGTGGACGTGGTCAGTGATGTGGTGGAGAGCCGTCTCATTTGTGCTCTGTAGTGCAAATATTGTAGATATTATGTTGTATGTTCAAGTATGATTTATGATTTATGTGTTGTACCAGCTTGACATGGTTTGAGCTGTGAGCTGAGCTATGAAAAATTGAAGCTGCCACTTGTAAGCAGCTAAGCTAATATGAACAAATTAAGTTATGGCAAAGCTGACATAAGCTGAAGCTGGCTCGCAGCTAGCCAAGCTGCAACAACACTAATGTCATTGTCATTGGGAATAACTACTATAAGGAGTAGTTTATGTGAATATAGATATTAGTCCTGTTAGTCCTGTTAGTCCTATGTACCGGACTGTAAAGAGTCCAGTTGGACTATAGTTGGACTGTGTCGGACTGGGATTCTCTGGGTCAGACTTGCATCAGACCGGAGTTCCTTCAATACCTTTGTCCAGATGCAATGGACTATGCCAGTTCTTGGGTCAACCTCAACAATTACCAGCAAACAAATGAACCATTTGGGCTATTGTGTTGTAAATCACCTCTAGTCCGACCTACTGCTCACAGTCCGGAGCACAGTCCGGCATCAATGACAGCCAAGTCTAGAGTCCGGGCATACCGACACTTGGACTAAGGTCAGGTGACCTACCCTCAGCCCTCATCCTCGATGTCACTACATTATCATGGCGTCACTACTATCATTCTATTACTAGCCACTCATTTATATCATTATGTAGACATTATGTCACTTAGAATGTATGTAGGTAAACACCTCATGTAGTCTGCCTGTATGTAAACTACTAGTCCTATTGTATAAATACTCGAGTCGGTCATAGCTGGTAGATCCAGCTTTGACCTCTTGAGCTTATAGCCCAAGTCCTTTGCTTTCCTCCACACCTTTATCTCTTTCCAAGTGTCGCCGTCAGCCCCTGAGTGATAGTCCGACAGTCCGACCGGACTTCGGTTTACTTCATTAGGTCAAAGCTGCCATACACTTCAGGGCTTCATCATTATCATCGCCATTCACTGCTGCGTCTTGTCATACACATATGCGGATCCCAGAGTTAAGGGAATTGCTTGCTCAGTTAAGAGCCATTGACTGCGCTCAGACTAAAGACACTGTATTGGGTTAGTACAATCCTCAATCCGGTTCGCTTTGAACGGGCTTAGACCTCATTCGAGAGGACACCGCCATTCTGCTGGAAATAGTATCAAACCCTACCCTATGCATAGTGGGTCAGCACATGCTTTAAAATTGGTTTCAGGTGCATGTGATACCTGTGACACACGTGGGTTATTACATTCCTCCAAAATTGTAGTGTTAAAAAAAAAAAAAAAAAAAGTGATGAGGTCCAAAGCCAAGTCCGAGAACTCCAACCGAAGTCTGGTATGGGACGGGCCAGAGAGGGGCAGAGTGAGTCAGGAGTGATTGGAGTGGTTGGAATGGATATGACAATCTGGCACACCCAGTCACTAAGAAGAAGCTAGTGGAGCAGGAATATTGTTGTCAGAGGGAATCAAGACCAGCTTGTTCTGTTGGCTGCATTCACGTCTTATACTATAATACTTGGTCCATACTAGGGAGGCTATATTATGTAGCATATATGCCTCATGTTGTGGCTGCATACCTGCACATTTAGGCACTGTTCCAAGCATGGAGACATGCATTTGGGGAGAAGGCTAGAATATAGAAATAGGCCCTTCCATAGAGCAATGTAAATAGGAATGGTAAAATAGAGTAAAGATATGCACATTTGGCATGGTGCTTGAATGTGCAGATTAGGTGTGAACATAGTATAGTTTGTAATATTTGTTGTCCTGCTCTCTCATCTCATCTACCTCCTTGATATGTGAATGTAGTACACTTCAGATAAAATGTGCCAAAACATAGGCAAGCCTAATGTCCTCCACGATGACCATCGACAATGACCCCTCCTTATATTTGTTTGTGCACTGAACATTATGATTTATTTTACAGTGCATTGGCATTGGCAGTTCGAAGACTCAGTCAACTAACTGCATTGTGGTACACTGTTTCAATGTGAAAAGTGTACCATGGAATATGATATATATGTTCTAGATAACCTGCGGGAATGCCCTCATGTTCTTGTTGTGTCAATAAACCCTCATAACCATCTACCTCTATTCCTGATCAACACTCCCCCTTGATTATCACACCTCGATGATTGGCCCTCAACTTGGGATTTATCCAGGATCTCTGTCATGTGCTTGCATGGACCTACCCTGAATGTGATTCCTTGCCACATAACACAACCTGGATCACCTGTGGCGCCTCATTTCTGAGTTGCGCAAATCCCACTTTCCACATGGCACTAGATTTCATGGTAAAACCTATTGTTTGTATATCAATATTCACTGATTACTGCTTATCACAGGCACAAAAAACATTGTCTACCCATATCTAAGCTGTGCGGAGGAATATGATCTTCCCAGTGATAACATATTTCACCTTGTCATATGTAGCATTGCACAAAAAGACACCAGTGTCCTAGTGCAGTTCTTCCATATCCACTGTGGCACGGGAATCGAGTCTGTTGTTGCAGATGGACACTAGGGCAAGCATTAGGTACATTTCTCTTGCAATCAAGATATGTAATATAACATTTTTGCAGGACTTGGCAAATTTTGTGTTGAGCTTTGCAGAAATTACAAGCAGTTTTCTAACTATGAACCCCACCAGTGTTTGTGTGATCTTGATCCTTATGATCACCTCCGACATATACAGTACTCCATGAAGCATTACTGAAACAGTGACAGCTTGGTTAAGGGATAAGGAAACAGCCAAGTTCATGATACCTGCCCTTTATTAATCTCGTAGCCTCATGCCTCCATACATATAGAAGGCATCCCCATCTGCAACAAACAGAAACAAAGAAACACATTACAACATCAATCAAGATGGGATATGCCTCACTCTTCTTGCCAGGATTATCCGAGGAGACAGCAATACAACATGAATATGATGTCTTCTGTAGACATTCACATCAGTCATTGGATTAATCGATGAGACATACAATGCATACCTTCCATGCACTGCGCGCTTTGAAACGCACAAGTAAACACTTTTTAGTACTGTTTCCATGGGAAAACATTGACCAAGTATATATCTAGCTCTTGTTCAACAGGATCAACACAACACTACAAAGAAGAAAGCAACTCGAAAAGAATTGCAAAGAAAAACAACAAGACTACACACTAGTGTATCATCACCAGGCTTGAACATGGACAAACCTACCCACATTGTGACATACAGTGCTTTTGCTGGCACACTGAACATCAATGTCCATGGAAAACTGGAGCCAATGATAAGTACTGTACAGGCAGCAACACCACAGACACTTACCATATATGATTTGCAGTATCACTCACTACTGTAATGACAGCACCCTAGTGGGAGCACTAGGCAGAGGTCACATGGGACAGTGATGAGCAACAGAGGAAATGTGGTGATGTGGCAGGAAGAATGTGGGGGAAGGGAATGGCTGAGGCAAAAAGAGTAGGTCAGTATATAGAGGAAAAAAGTTATGTTAGAAAGAAAACAAACAAAAATAATCTGACATTGCTCACTGTGGGTGTCTCAGACAGTTTAAGTCCCAAGTGGTAACAAGCAACTACAAAATCTCTGTGTAATACCCACACCCATCCATACCTGCAAATATACACATATCCATTGAGTGGATGTGAGTTTCACTATGGATCATGACAAATCAACCGATGAATATGTGAAAGTATGAGACAACTATAGCTAAATAGCCACTCAACATCAATTGAGGTCACTTCTGGCAGGAATCTATAAGCAAAAAGAAAAGTATACAAAACAAAAGTGTACAAAAAAGCACAAAAAAAAAAAAAAGTGGGCAAAAAGTGAAAGTGTAGTCAAAAGTGTCACAAATGCAGCAAAAAAATGTGGCAAAGACTTGGAAAGTTTTGAAGTGAGACCATATAAGCCCAAGTGTCTACACTTCGTGTTGAAAAAAGCGGACATGTTGACAAATAATTTATGATTGTTTGACCATTTTCCATCTCATGTGTATTCCCAGTCTTTTGGTTGGTCAACTTTTACCTTTGGCTGCAAGTCTTACACAGTGTCCACTAAACCACATTTTTGAAATTGTTCAACTTCACAAATTTTTTACACATCAGCTCGATGAGGAAAAGTGTTGAAATGTGTCTACAACACAAATATGTCATCTAGACCTTTCATTTACTGATTAGATATAGATAAGAGCTACATACATTATCGGCTATATCTTTGCTTACTGTTCATAATGAGTTTCTAATACTATTAGCTAGAACTTCTTACATGATCTTTATATCTATATAGGACTGCCTTCTATACAGGAAGTTTTGATAAAGGCTCTATATGCCTTCATGGAGCCCCTACTAGGCTCTACATTGTTTCATCTACTCTACAGACACATTTTTATATTCTCTCCATCTGTTGGTCAAGTCTAAAGTCTAATAAGCTAGTAAAAAGGATTTAGTTAGTTCCTCAACATTAACTTTAACTCCCAGTAAAATAATTTGGTGCATCCACTGCTATCCATATGCTGTGCTTTCAACATAACTTAGCAGTACTATGTATGAGAGCATGTCAGTGTCTATGTTTTGGATTGAGTGGGTGGTCCTGATATCATCCATGCTGAGCCTCAACTCCACCAATCAGTTCTCTTCAATACTGTTGGAGTGCCAATCTATATATTTTCTTGCCAATGGGAGCTTTGGAATGCCATACTATTTGATTTGTATACTAGATAATCAAATGGGGTAAGCCAATAGGGGTGCTTCTTCGAACCTTTGCTTTAAAGCTTGAAATGCCTGGGCTTGATCTTCAGCCCATACCCAAGACTCAGACTGCCCCTTCCGGGTTAATAATGCTAATGGTTTACTTATGTTAGCGAATCCATCATATAATGTGTAACATCATCTTCTTGCTTTATCTTCCTGCAAAAGGTTCATAAGTCTCGAACTCAGCATCCCACTTTATCTTTTCAGAACTTGGTGGGAACCCAATGGAAGAGTGATCAAATTGTAACTGATAAATGAGTGAAAATGTCAGTACTAGCCAGTATTTCAATGCTCTTACTGGTTCTTGCAATTTCATCCTCTCATAGGTTGGCAAAGAATCTCTCAATGCACACATTCTGATAATGCGATATCATTAACCTATGCGGAATTAGCCTGAAATATTGAGTACTTACTTGTGTTACAAAGCCCATTCTCTATAAGTTCAACTGAACATTGGCTGGACTTTCTCTCTGTTGGTATAGGAGGTCTCAGCCACTAAGATAGTATATAAGTTGAACTTGCTTGAACAATCCTGGGGCATTTTGATCACTATTTTGTTTGAATCACATTCAATATGGCAAGATCTTGCCAGTGAGAGACATTATGGAGTTGGATCACTTGGGGTGCTTGAATCTGGAACACATCTGAGAGATTGTGACTTGAATCCAACCTGGGAGGCTGTAGACCAAGTAGTAGTCCAGTAGTCTGCTACTCCAGTTTACATCAACACTTTTCTGGGCCTATTCTAGAGTGGTTCCTACTGCCATGGGTCTGTGTTCAGGTACAATGTACTGAAAATAATAATGTACCTTTGCTGCCATACTTCTCCTTCAACCCTTTTATCCACTCAGACATTCTTTCTGATAGTGGATGACATCAAATGTAGCTTTATTTGAATATGTGGTTGTGAGGCCAATTGCTTTTTTAAAGGACTTTCAATAATCTCATCAGTATAAACAAGAGGTGTGCGTTCGGTGAAAGCCGAACACGAACTCCTATTTTGCATCGTCCGAAAACGGTAAGGGGGTGGTCGGTTCAGCCACTTTGGCGAAAATGCAGCCTTTCTCCCGAAAGCTTGCATATGAGACTAACGCCACATCAAAATCCTTGATGCTCATATCAAAAGTAGTGGAGAAAGATGTATGCTTTCATACTAGCTAGTTCAATTTATATGTCTTCTGTCAAACACGCTTGCTAAAGACCTTACAGACGTTGCAATACATCCCTACCATATTGAGAAAGTGATCGGGAGATCTTGATCGCGTTGTGAGCGTGATATGACGGAGTGGTACATCAAGCAGCATACAGTGCACTCATTGCACGCTATCTTTCCTTCAAACCACACCATCCATTGCTCTTATACACGGTAGCACTCCTTGATCAACATGGACCACAATCATTTCACCTTTCACTATGATGATACACAGCTCAATTCTGAATCACAGACACAATTGCAGGGCTCTAGTACCCAAGTTTCAACCATTCCTCGAACACAGGATTTGATAGAAAGACTCATCGGCATTCATTACGACTTTGATGACGACCCCTTAGAAAACACGCCAAATATCACGCATACATCCACCACTCTGTATCCATACTATGAAACATTTCAAAGTCAAGTCGAAGACATCCCGGGCCAATCAACTTTACATAGCAATAATCCCCCACCTTCGCATGCACACCTTCCTCCTCTGTGGGCACCCACTCCGCATAGGCATTTGGTTCCGACATTGCCTGGACCGGCACCACTTCCACTTACAGATGAAGAGAAGATTAATCTTATCCAGGCACGAACTGCTGAAGCGTACCTTAAATTGTACAATCATGGCGCACTTTTCCGTCGACCGGGTGAAACAGGGTGCTGGGAGCTCGAGTGTCCAGCTGGCTGCTGGGTAAAGACAAGCATCATCCTTCGTAACCCCTTGATAGTGCAGGACATTTTTCTGCCCTTGTCGGTCACGCACACGGGCAGCATTGTGCAGCAAACTCAAAGAAGCCTAGCGTGCTTCGATCTGCCGCGTATACTCCAGCCATTACCTGAGGGTAAGCTTAGTGCCGTGATCCTCACAGCATTTTTTTTCTCACAGCGACTTCATAGCATACACTCCAGCACAAGGCCCTCGAGAACATCCTCAAAATACCTGTCCTGGTCTTGCCATTCTCCACCTCTGGCCAACCGTTCCAGGCATCCCGGTCATGACCCGTTTTCCATGGCTGTTACAAATCTCTTCATTTTCCACTTTTCGAAGTCATGTGACCTGCTTAGTCAGCATCGCGTGACCACTTTTTGTACTTCACCTTTCATTCCTCACTTTTCACCTTTCCGAGTCACGTGACTTACACAGCCATAGGTCACATGACTTATCTTGGTAGCACCCGTTGAACACTTACTATAATAGTTAGCACAACTTATCCAGACCAGCCCTAAGCTGGTCTGTGCGCATGTACCAATAGTATAAATACTTGAATACAGCAACCGAACAAGCCAGTCTTGTTCTGGTTGGATTCCTTCTAACCTATACATTCCCCATCCCTTAGTCCTTGTCCCCTTGTTGAGGTGCCATAGTCCTTTTTGGATAGAGGTTGCCTTCATAAGAACAAGACTGCTCTTTACTATCTCACCTCACCCGTCACCGGTACACGTGACAAACACTTTGCTTCTAAACCGCTTCATCATTGTTGGATCCCAGACATAAGGGAGACCCCTCACATCAGAGGATAAAGAGAACCCTTGACCAGGTTACACACGATGACAAAAACGATCGTCAACTCCAACCATTCATCAAGAAGGGCTTAGAATACGTCGAAAAGTATTATCATTGGATGGGGGACACAAAAGCATACATATATCATTACAATGCGTAAGTGCAATTCTACGTCCATAAATTACCTAAACTCAAACTTCTCTAGTTCTGAATCCTAATCGTCGATTGACGTGTATCAGAACAAAGTGGGACCAACAAGATTTTGAGGATGCAAGGAAGATAGTTCTCGACACGGTGAGTGTATTGTGAAAAGGGTTGTACACGCTGAACGAACAGTTCACAGATGACCGGATACCGTCAACGCTTCACAAAATACAGGCTGCCTCGACCGGCACCCAAATGTCTTGCCATTTCTTCGTGAAAACAAACACTCGCGTGTCACCTTGGTTACGCAATCAACAGTGAGGATGAGTCTTCGGATGATAAAGAACCACGTCTATGCACGGTAGCACAAGAATTGACCTTGTACGAGGGATTGAACGTGGAAAAGCACACCGACATGTTGAGTTTTTGGAAGGTAAGACCTAGTAAAGTCGTTGGCTCTCACATTACTGATTCGATGACTACACAGGGGAAGGACAAACTTTTCCCTATGCTCTATCGAATGGCTATGGATTATTTGCCTGTCCAAGGTAGTGCCGTTCCATGCAAACATATTTTCTCGTCGAGCGCGGAAACGGACACCAAGAAACGAAATCGCATCAAGCCACTACTGATGGAAGCCCTCCAGATCCTCAAATTCTATCAGAAACAGTCCCGTCTCAATTTCACTGAGGGGCTTCTGATCGAGGAGCAGGAGATGGAAGAAGACGACCCCGAAGACCTACTCGCTGACTTACTAGTACTATCCAACAACCAGACACGTGCACAACATTCACTCGACAAGATCTTAACCAGCCTCAGGGAAGACGGAGAGGAAGCACCGGAAGGGGACGAGAGGGATGGTGCTGATGAAGGCGAGGATGACGGGGTCAGCGGCAGCGAGGTCAGTGAAGAAACTGATGACCCAGAGGACGATGGTGTAATGTAGCTCTCGATGGTCTTGCCAAAGTTTCTACAGCTCAGACAATTCAGACTCACGCATCCTCAATGACTCGGATCGTATACTTGTATTACTGTCTACATATGTATAGTTTGTGAATCATTACTTCGAGTTCATCGTTAGTTGACTTCACCTTTGTTTGATTGAATAAAGTTTGAACTTTACTCTGAGTTTCTGAGTTTAAACTGTGATTCATCTTTTCTCCATCGTTGTCAACGACTTGCTATGCTCTCTAGGCAGTCGTCATTCAAGTCGAGCGACACCGACTCTACAGATCCCAGTGTGAGTACTCTATTCACCGTCCGACTCGGATACTACCAGACGGTCCGGAGGACTCCAAAGTCTCCAGACAGACCAGACCAAGTCGGGCTGATATTTGTTACAGGTTCTCAGCTACGCCTCCCTCTCTGACACGTCTCACGCAACGACGACCACAGTGCGCCTAGACGGAAGATTCAAACTTATAAAGAGAATTGGAGGTACCTCCCGTACGTACTATCCTTTCCTAGGGACAATGACGATGGATTGATGTTACACAGATGAGATATATACAGCTATGAATATCCTCTCTGGGGGGGATGTTGTCGTCAAGCTACGACCTTTGGTGATGGGCAGGGCACTCAATCACGAGTATCGCATCCAAAAGACCCTCGCAGGTGGCATTGGTATCCCACGTGTGTGGTGGTTCAGGACTGATTTGGGGATGGAAGCATTGGTTATGGATTGCCTGGGACCGTCTCTCGAGTCCTTGCTGTCCCGAAAGCACTCACACAAGTTCCCTGTGGTGACTGTTGCAGGGATTGGCCATCAACTAGTAAGTGTTATTGGTCCATCGTCTAACACTGATTTGTTATGTTTTGTCCAGATAACCCTCTTGGAGTTCATGCATTCTCGCAACTTCATTCATGGTCACCTCAAGCCTTCGCATATCTTGACCGGTTTGGGGGTCAAATGAAGCAACTTATCCCTGACCGACTTCGGACTCGCACGTCTGTATCGTGACAACAAGACACATCATCATGTCGGCTACAAAAAACAGGTTTCATTCACTGGCAGTGAGTGCTTTGCCTCCGTGAGAGCCCTCCGTGGTCGGTGACAGTCACGCAGTGATGATCTCGAGTCAGTGGCTTACATCCTCATATACCTTCTTTGTGGCGCACTCCCATGGCAGAACTACGAGTGTACGGCAGAGGTCATTCGATCCAAATTAGAGATTCACCAGTCGTCTCTTGGTGATTCCGTTCCTCTTGAGTTCTTTTTGCTTCTTGATTATACTCGGTCATTGGGGTTTGATGTGCGCCCTGACTACAGGCGTTTAATGAGTTATTTTGATCGTTTTCATATGGACACACTTACAGCATCCAACTGGGGAGATATTTAACTTGTATGAACACCTCTCAGCTGTACCGGTGTACACCATTTTTGTTGTCTTGTCTAGTGTAGTCACTGTTGTACTACCTCTCAGATTGGATGTCATAGCAGTTGTACTTTGTTGTATTTGAGATGAGCTTATACCCTTCAAGCTGTGGCTCTGCCGGCTTCAGCCGAATTCAGAGCCGCAGTCAGATGACAAAGCTGCCGGCATGTCATATAGCCAGAGCTGGCCGGCGCTTGCCGAGCCGCGGCAACACTATGCTGTAATGTGTGTAGAGTATATGTAAAATGTATCATATGTAATATCAATAAATCGTAATGTAGCAACTAAATATTGATATTATCATTGTCATTTGATGTCTCACCAACTATTTTCATATTGATACCAACTTAACTTCTATATTTATGATAAAAATGTGAGACGATGGCAGAAAACTATGAACAATAGTGGGAAAAATGCAGAAAAATTACAGGAAAGATAGGGGGTGGCTGTAGATCGGTTGCGACTGGTTGCGACTGGTCTTTTTCAAAATTTTGGTCTGGTTCAGTCTAAATATTTATCAGTCTTTGAATTTTGAAATGAGGTAACTGCAACTGAAGTCCAGTTGCGATAAGAATAAAGTCCAGTCCAGTTGCGGTCTTTTATCAGTCCTAGGACTGGACTTTTTAATGCTAATCCCAGCAGCAGTGTATCAACCATCCCCAAAGTGTCTATTGTTGCCATGTCGGGCATCCTCGAGCTCCGAAGAATTTGATCTGGACAATATTTCATTAAACAACAATGACGATGATGATGACATCTAAAGTCACGAAAGCAGAATTCTGGGCACCAGCGGCACAACCATAAGCAAGACCGGCCCAGCGTGCCTGGAGATGAAGCCAAAGCAAGAGACCATAGCTGCTGTGCTTGGCAAGTCTGGGAAACAAGGGAAAAGACAGTCATACAATCATGACAGGTTCAAAAAGGCACTCATCGATTTTGCTGTCACGAATGATCAGGTTCGTACAATTTACTAGTGTGGCATTTTCAATTCGTACTATATCAACCCCCTTACAGAGCTTGAATGTGATTGAGCGTCGTGAATTTCGTGACCTACTCTTACTGCTCAAAGAGGACCTCAAAGAGTCCGACATACCTGGCAAATAAACCAAGTTTTATTTAATGGTTCTTGAAGATTGGAAACAAGACATGAAAGAGCTGCTAGTGGAATTATTGGTATGTCTTTCATGACCTTCTTTTCTATGGTTTATGGTCTATGGTTATCTGATGACTGGTCTAGCGATCAGAAGGTCATATTTTGTTTACCGCTGATCTCTGGTCAGACAGAGACTGATGTCTCTATCTCGGCATGACAGCACATTGGATAAAGAAGGGTGCAAACAGCCATTTGTCTCTAGAATGTGCTTTGGTGGTGTTCCATCGTGTCCTGGGTCGTCATGATGGAACCAACTTAGCAAATGTGATCATTGAGTTATTAGATTATATTAATGTCACAAAGAAGGTAGGTGTATCGTGCACACTCCGAGCAGCATAACACATCCAAAACTCCTCTATCCACAGGTTGGACACTTCAGCATGGACAACACAGACAATATGCAAGCCCTTGAGGCACTACTCAAGAAGTGCGACATCTCATTCAACTGTAATGGCAGACGCATTCATTGTCTCCCACACATATTGAATATTTGCAGTGGTCATGTCATCAAGGGGTTAAGGGACGAAAATCTGATTGACACTGCGGATGCTCGGTTCACCGAGCTCATAGATCATCTATTCGATGCTCAGACATACAAAGAGGCATTGGAAAGCGATCCAGTTGCACTGGGTCGTTCTGTTGTCCATGTGTTATGTGCCTCTGGGCAGAGGCGAGAAGCATTTGAGGAGTTCATCTGAGAGGGCAACACCCATGGCTACTGGTTCGCCGAGGATGAGCATGTGAATCTACTACCACTGAAGTGAATCTTGATGTCCTACAGCTCCTTCGTGATGTGAAAACGCGGTGTGATGCCGTACACTACATGATTCACCATCTTCAATATCTACACCAGGTGAATTTGACTGCATCTGAAGGCTGAAGTAACTCATTGTGTTTGATGACTCTGGATTTATAGCCTATCGATGCATTTTGTGAACATCCAGGAAACAAAGACATAAAGAAGCTCAAAATAACAAAGAGACAATGGCAAGTTCTAACAAGATATCAAGCTCATTCTAGAGATGGGTCATTTCCCTATAACTCGTTTGACTTGGTCTGAGTTATCTCTGCCCTCTGGTTCCTAACAACTTTTAACTCAGATTCTGCATCAGGTGATCCACACTTTGTCGCATGAACATCTTCTGACACTTTGCAAGTACCTGGTAGTCTTTGAAAAATTCTACAACACCTGGCGAAGACTTGCATGTGATGTTGATAGACTGTAACTTCATCCATTTGTCGAGGCTGGTCTTCGGTGGGTCGAAAAATACTACCACCACATGGGGGAGATGAAGGCCTACATCATCGCAATCTGTATGTCCTCATTCCTCGTCCCTTGAAATTGCTTGAATGCTCTTGATATTGTGCTCGCTGCTCGGCTGCTAGTGTTAAATCCTCAACTATTTTGGCATGCTTTTCCCGAGAGAAACTGCCGGTAAAAATACATAGATGATCGAGATATTTTGCTACATTACAATGCATGTCATGAAATATGTTGTTCATCATTGCTTGGAATGTGGACGGTGCGTTAGTGTAACCGAAATACATAACTGTCAGTTCATAAGCTCCAAGCGGTGTAACGAAAGCACCTTTCCACTCATCACCGGCCTTCATCCGGACATTGTTATATCCCCACCACAAGTCTAGCATGGTGAACATGTTCGCTCCTTTAAGCTGATCAATCAGCGTCGGGATGAGCGGTAGCGGATAATTATTTTTTATGGTTCCTTCGCTTAAATACCGATAGTCCATTACCAGCTGTTTCTTTCCGTTCTTCTTAGGAATGAAGAAGACTGGAGAGGTCTGCGGGGACTTAGAAGGGTGGATGTATCCTTTCTTCAACTCCAAATCGAGGAAAGTCCAGACTTCCAGCGTCTCAGAGTCCGATAACGGTATGATATGGCCCTTCTTTGGAATGAAGTCCAGCTTCAAGTCAATGACATGGTCCCAGACCTTGTGCGCTGGCATACGGAATGAGGCCTGCTCCGAAAATACGTCAAGGAAGTCATGGAACTCCTTTGGTATCTCGTCTTTTAGATTTTCTATTTCATCCACTTGAAGATTTCCAGTTTTTACACCATCAACAACCTCCATCTTACAGGAATCTACTGGACTAACTGGTACTGAGTCCTTCGGTCTTTCCTTATTCAAGCCGGTACTGACTCCTTGAGGTCAGACTTCATGGACTCTCTATATTCCAGCGTAGTCATCAGGACACATGTGGTCGGACACCTGTCAAAGGTTAGCAATGGAACATTCCAATCAATAGATGGGTTATGTAGAGAAAGAAAATCAAAACTGAGAAAAAGGGCATTAGTAGAAAGTGTAGTAATGTAGGCCCTTGCGGGAAAGGAATGCCAAGTGCTCTTAGAATCACAAATCGAAATGGAAAGATTAACATAGACCGAGATATCTTTTTTGGAGTTTTGAGTGCCATCAGCGTTTTGTACTGAGATAGACCGGGATAGGGGTATTACAGGAAACTTATAATGGTCAACTAATCGAGAATTGGTGAAAGTGTGGGTTGTTCCGGAGTCGAGCAAAGCTTTCGTCGTGATGACTGAAGAGGCTCAGCTGATAGACCGGAGGGTAGTCCGAACTTCAAAACAGTTGTGAAAGGTTCGACCGGTGAAGGAAATTGAAGGAGGGGATTTATAAATAGAACTTCTACAAGCAATAACGAAGTCCGGACAATTTCTGTACAACTGTATTACTCATGCAGTAATTTTGTCTTTTTCTTTTGAATCGGAATTAAGTACATCTTTTTTATTGTCTTTAAGTGCCACGCTCATAGATGGGGACACCGATCTCGACATTCTACATACTGGAGAATAAGATAACACCCCTCGCACTACAGATACCTAATTTTTTGAACTTTCGCTGGGCGCCGCCAACCTTTCTGTGGCCAACTGGTCTCTCCAATATGCCTCCGCTTCTTCAGACATATACTCCGTAATGGAGGACTGGACGGAGGGAGCTCCTTCCTGCTCTATTGTTCCACTCTGGTCTGGGATTTCTACCCACTGACCGTAGTGGCCCACAGTGTACCCACATAGTCTGGGCTTGGGGTACTGGTTCTTGGGACAGTTGCGCAAGATATGTCCCTTCTCATTACATGAATAGCATGTGCGATTGTCGATGTAGGTGCCATCTATTTCCATCGGCTTGCCTAGTCCGGGGAATGTTTGTCCGCGCGGTGCACATCCGGCCGGTCCTTTATAAAAACTACTTTGTGGCCTTGCCGGCCACAGGGGAGAGAAAGATGTGGGCCCGGGCGGAGTTGGGAGAGGACGGGCGCCAAAGGGACGAGGTACTCCGGTGGAAGCCTTGGGGGCCGGTCTCTCAGTGGCTACTTTTTCGAACTTACAGGCTAGTTCGATGTATGCTTGGGTTAGCTCAGTGAACTGCTTTAATTCGAGCTTAGTCCCTCCCGTGCATCTCATGGAAGTTATAAATTTTAAACGAGACCGCCTTTTTGAGTAGACTAGATGGTTCCTCATTGGTGATTTCGGCGTCACCAGCCAACCGGACAAAGTCCCGAATGAATTCATTGACCAGAGTCGATCCTTGTTGAAGCCAGAGTAGCTTCTGATAGGCCTCATGGACATACCACTGGATTTGGAAGTATTCCTTGAGGTCCTTGCAGAGAGCAGTCCATTCTGGATATTCAGACTCTACTTTCTCCGCATATTTCTCCATCTCTGATAAGGCGTAGGATTCTGCTTTACCGCCGAGTCGAGACCAGAGCATTGCAGCTTTGTCTCTCTTGTCGTCGCCCTTCCTTGTGATGGCGAACAGATTGAGGTGAGCGTACCACAATCTGAACTTGGCTCGGTCTCCATCCCATGGTCCAAGGTCGGCAACCTTCTTTGCCACGGAGGTGAACTGCTCGAGTTTTGTTTCGAAATGATTCTGAACTTCTTCCCAGGACGCCATGATGGATCCTAAGGAGATTGTGGATGAGGTGAGGGAGTTTTCGGTTGTGTCGGACAGGATGACAAATTACACCAGTAGTCCGGGATGGTTGGAGGGGTACTCACGAAGAGACCGCGCACTCCAGAGTGAGTCCTGTAAAAAGAAACAAAGGGTCAGACGTCATGAGTGTCTGTGTATGTTGATAGGGGGAGCCCGGAATGATGGATTCGATCTTTTCTCTAAGATCTAGCCTGCCGGCACTACAATTTTGGAGGGATGTATTACCCACGTGCGTCACAGGTATCATGCCCACCTGAAACCAATTACACTCAGTTTAAAGTGTGTGCTGACCCACTATACACAGGGTAGGGTTTGATACTATTTCCAGCGGAACAGCGGTGTCCTCTCGAATGAAGTCTAAGCCCGTTCAAAGTGAACCGGATTGAGGGTCGTACTAACCCAACACAGCGTCTTTAGTCTGAGTTGCTATCTCGGAATTGATCACGCAATCAACGGCTCTTAACTGAGCAAGCAATTCCCTTAACTCTGGGATCTGAGTATGTGTGCGACAAGACGCGGCAGTGAATCAGCAATGATAACAACAGAGCCCCGAAGTGTATGAACAGCTTTGACCTAATGATGTAAACCTAAGTCCGGCGGACTACCGGTCTATCACTCGGGGGCTGACTCGAACACTTGGAAAGAATAGAAAGATGGGTGGAAAGCGAAGGACTTTAGCGATATATGCTCAAGAGGTCAAAGCTGGATCTACCAGCTATGACCGGCTCGAGTATTTATACAACCGGACTATACTACATACATGCGGACTACATGAGGTGTTACATAATGATGTAAGGGAGTGAGTTATAATGAAATGATAGTGGGGATGTCATTGTAATGTAGTGACAACGAGGATGAGGGCTGAGGGTAAGTCACCTGACGCTTTGTCCGAGTGTCGGTATGTCCGGACTCTAGTCCTGACTGTCAGTGATGCCGGACTGTGGTCGGACTGTGCTTCCGGACTACAGTTGGTCGGTCGGTGATGGTGATTTACAACAAAGTTCTGGCATTTTTTCTCTGCCATAGGTCTCCATGCTAGAATCCATGCACTTGTGTAACTTCATTCACCGCAATATCAAACCCTCCCATCTGTTGCTCAGCTTTGGGGTGAAACGCAGCACCCTACATTTTGTTGATTTTAGCCTTGCATGCACATTTCGACACTGAGCAACCCACCATCATATCACCCACAAGAAACATCTACCATTTGTCGGCATGACATGCTTTGCGTCCATTAAGGCGCTCAGTGGCAGAGAGCAGTCGCATCAAGACAACCTTGAGTCACTTGTTTACGTTCTCCTATACCCACTTGCCGGTGCTCTTCCCTCCCCATTCCTTTAGTGTCGCGGCGGTCATACAGGCAAAGAAAAATGTACGCCAGTCCCCTCTTTTGGATTTTGTCCCTGCCACTTTTTTTTCCTTCCTTGAATATGCACGTTCCTTGGGGTTTAATGACCGTCCTGATTATGACCGTATTCAAAGCCTTTTTGAATGCTTTCGCAAAGAGGCCTGTTTGCTGGACAATATTTAGTATTTATTTGTGTGATGTTGTACATAGTTGCTGTGATGTTGTACATTTTTGTATGATCTTGCAGTCTTGTAGTCTTGTACTACTACTACCTAGCATCTACTTAGTACTAACATCCACCCGTTTCCACCGCCAGTGCAATGTTGAGTCGCGTTGAGTTCGTTGAACTTCGTTCTGCACTGAAAATTTTCGGCTTGGCCGGCTCATCCCAGCTTGAGCTTGAGCTTGGAGCTGAGTTGGAGCTATCTGATTATGTAATAAGCTGGTAATATATTATTAGCCGGCGCCCATCTGGCTTGCCGAGCTGTGGCAACACTAGACCACCTCATTGTTCATAACTTACAGCTATTATGAGTGTTTCAAATCCAATCGATGAAGATGCTCTCCATGCTTGCCTACGTGTACTGTGTGTGAGATGCACTAGCATAAATCCCTCATATCAAAGGGCTGAGGCAAGATTGGGCATTCTGGATGCAAGACAATCTGAAAAATGAGATTGTATTACAGTGACTCTCAGTTCCCATGTTGAATAATATTTCCATGATGCCGACTTCAGGCCCACCGTTCTAATCCCACTCCTACCTTCCCACACCCTAAGCCTAAAGTATATGTGGTATGACCACTATACTAGTCTGCCATCGTCTGGTGAGTTCTATTCTGGGAACCATTTTTATCATCGTATTATAACTGTCAATGATATAGTAAGTTTAAATCACCCCACACCTCAGCCTGCTCCTTTGGATATGGTGATTCCCAAGTTACCCTCCCAATAAGTTCCCGTGGCGAGTTTACCGTCAGTCAAGCTGAAGATAAAGCTACAACTGGTGAATATTTCCTTCTTCGTGAACTTCTGTATATGTATTTACACTCTCCTTTGCCCCATTTGATATCGTTACTAGCTAGCTGTTGGTTCTGTTTCCCTTATTTCCAAGATGCACAATTCGAGTTGATCAATGCATAGTGTTAGCTCGTCCAACCTAGCCTCCTATTCAGACATGTAACTTGATAATGCAGCTACCTTGCAGACCAAAGGGCGCCCGGCAAAGCACAGAGGATTCGATTGACGTTGCTATGGGTGACCAGCACCACCTTGATTTCTGGCCACAGCCCTCACTTGTGAGCTACATATGAGCTACGTGGGGATGATGCCCGCTTTGCAAACCATAGAGCAGGGGCTTAGGGGGGCGACATCATAAGCTCTTGGTCCACCGCATGGCAGTCCTCATGGGTGACACCTGACCAAAAGAGAAGAAGCTGCTGGAAACTGTAGTATAGGGGCATAAAAGACTTTGGATGGTAGCACCTTTAAGTACCTTCCATTGAACTAGTGTTTTAAAGTCCAGTTGCACAACTGGTAAAAGACTGGCAACTGAACTGGACCTGGACCGTCTGCAACCGGACTGTGGTTGCCGGTTGCCCACATTTCAAAATTCATTTGGTCCGGTTGCCTCATTATCAGAAATGTCAAAAAGCCAGTTGGTGTACATTGACCAAATGCTCTAAAATCTCTGCCTGGGCATACTACACCCTTGTCCCACAAGATGGCAAGGGTTCATAGGGTCTGAAACCTGGTCCACAACATACATTGAACCTGGTAGGTCGTAGTAGTACCTGTGCAGATGCAAATAAGAAGGGGAAGAGGAGAAGCGCCAGGGAGGTATGTACTGAATAACCAACTGAGCACACTCTGGCCATGGTATTCATGAAGCAAGCCCCTGTTGGAGCAGACAAAAAAGTCAATGGATGCATCATCCAGTTCTGGTCTGTGGTAAGCAAAGGCCGCAAACAACAAGTTGTAATGGCTTTGGCAGTGCATCTTTAAGCCCAGGACCCTTGCAAGACTATCAGGTCACTTTCACACTGAATCAGTGATTGCACCTCAAGTCCTTTACATATCTAGTAAGTTTTCTACTAGAGCTCCTTTGAGGTTCTAGACCCTTGTGCCCTACACACCTCCATCTTCTTTTCTTCCAGTTGTGATTACTTTTCAACTTGATTGAGTGCATCTGTTAACTCTTTACATGCTGTAGCATCTAGTCAAGATCCCTTCTACCCGCCACATCTATTCCCCCCGATCAGTGTATTCTCAGGATCTAACACCCAACTTGTCACGATGATCCAACATTTTCCTGCTCTAACAGTTATCAATGATGTAGACTACCCTAATATCAACAGCATCAAGAGAACTAGTTTAAAGGCTGTTCCCCCGGATCTTTCCATGCTCAGTATCCTGAGAAGTGCGTAGTACTGACTTTTTCATTGGACGTCTTGATAACCTTGCTCACAGAGTGCTCATTGCCAATGTTCTGAACCTTGGTGGATTCCCTTGTCCCCGATGCCTTATCCCAAAGGACAAAGTGCAAAATGTTGCCATGGCAAGTGGCATATTGCAACACCATGTCTTATCGCGGCATGACACTCCGGAGTGGCACACAAAGATTGTGTCTGCTTGCTGGTTGATTGATGAAGAGCAATTAGCTGTTGACATTCCTCAAGTGGAGGCACTTCTCCAGCCAACTACCAACTATAGTATGTATTCTCGAGTCGACTATTGCCTGGGAATGAGAACAATGATATTAACTGCATCTCGAGAATGCTTTTTCAGAACGACTTAGTCATACGAGGTTCAATTTCTTCCTCATGCTCATTGTCAACTTACTACCCAAGTTGAGTTGGGAGTTTGGAAAGCAATTTTTATCCACTTACTCCGCATGGTTGATAGTCTGAAGGGGAATATGTTGGCTGAACTGGATTCCTGGTGAGAGCAATACAATTACCTTCTGTTGCCGAGTTCTGAAACAATTGATTGAGATCGTCAAATGCCCATGTTCGGTCCACATTTCCACAAGAACATCTCACAGATGAAGAGGTTTGCTGCACAGGATTTCGAAATCATGCTGAAGAACACTATCCCTAACATTGATGATCCTGCCACTCAGGTTCAGTACACTTTCCTCCTTACATTTTGGACCATCACAACATGATGTTATTGTTGAACTCAGATGGCAACAGTCATCTGTTTTCCTATGCACGGGTGCTAGGGATTTTTCATGCCAATATTATATACACTGGTCCCAGGTCGAAATGAAGATGTGTTTGGTTTTGTTGACGCTGCTACGTTGTTAGAGGCTGCTACATCATCTCCTCCTTTGTGGATCATCGGCCCACTTCATCCTGGGTCCCTAAGGGTTGTTATGCCTCGTTGTGCAGGTGATTTCGAATACTGTTACTATATCAATTGGTGAGTTCGGCACTTGTTCACTGACAGGTGGTCATGGGAGCGGATTATTGAAATTGTACCAGGTGATATGAGGTAGGGCACAATCTCATGTAAATGTTGCAATTCAACCCGGTGAGACGCGCCAGTCGTTTGATAAGCGCAGAAAGCGTTCTTGGGATGGGATAACCACCAAAGGGGACTTGTAGGTCACACTGGAGTCCACTGTGAGTAACCAAGAATGATATTGAGGTAACATCGTTTACGTTTCAGTGGGTCGACTATGGCTTCAAATCAGTGAAGTCTTCGCCTGCTGAAGTCAAGTGCCACTTGGAAGAAACCTTCGAATGGCAACTTTGCCGTTCTGTTGGCTTATTTTCCAAAATTAACCAGTACTAATATTGGCTGATAGGCAGGGATTTTGACCATCACAGTATGTCAATTTGCTACGCCCGACTGATATGTAGCTATAACTTGTAGGCAGTCTTTAGTGTTCGAATGCCATATGTGTTTTTCTATCATTGACTAATTGTGTGACTGAGAAGATGATGGCATGACCACTACTCATTAGCAGTGTTGTGACTGACTTCGAATCCCATATGTCTTTTTCTACCGTTAACTTCTGAGTTGTGACTGACTGCGTGACTGACAGACTTATCGCTCTCAACTCACTCCTTCCACCCAGCCGCCAGCCCTACTTAAAGCTCGAAGCAAAACATCACGACGTTCACTCTGTCAACCCCCCACCCCCTACCCATATTGTCAACTCAAAGCCACAGTACATTGGCCCTTGTTTAGCCTTTCTTCATTGTTCAGTCGAATTTGGTCCAACATCACGACTCTGCTCCCTCTGCTCCACTGGACTATGATGCGGCTTCAGGGTAGTGTGCCCTTCCGACGCCCTCTTAAGTTATTCCTTTTTTTTGTGAAGTTCGACCCTCATGCCCTACGGCCCACTTAGCAATGTAGTCAGTAACGCTACAAGGAGCCACCAGTAGTACAAACTAAATAAAAGTCTCATCCTTTGAGATTTCCCATTGTTTACCTAAACAGCTGCTGTGTGAACTTGTGGACGTGTACTTATTATTGTTCTGTCCACAATGCACCACCACTTCCTATGATAGATACAACGACTCTGCCACCGCCCTCAAAGACTTCTTGCCTTCTTTCGATAACCACCTGTTTACAGCGCACTCACCTGCCTGCCCTCTTTGTTGTTTCGCCTTGTGGTTGGCCGAAGTTGTGAGTACCCAATAAGCTGGTGAGCCCACCCCTCCCCTTCTGCGTTTGCTCACCATTTCTTGTCACGATGCTTCTCTCTCTCCTTTCCTACTTCGACGTTTCACGTCTTGCAAGGTTCGTTTGGTGTCCCCTCAAACCTATCCTCCTTCAAAAACTCGTAACCGCTACCCCCTGAACGTCGCACAAAACTGCCTTCGTCCCTTTTGTCGCCACCTTGTCATTAGCTTGACCCTCTTAGCCTTTGAGCTCCTCCTTGCGTTGCCGCACCATGTTCCAAGGTAGCTCTTTCTTCATGCGAAAGCCGACAGAGAGTTTGTAGAACAGCACCAGAGTCAGAGGAGACAAAGCAAAAGGCAGATGACTTCCAGCTCCAGCGCTTTGAGAGCTATGCAAGGGAAGCTGATCGTAGGGGGTGGACTAAACAGTCTAAGGTCTACCTTCTGATTTACTGATTTGATCTGAGACTCTGACTGATGTCTGATTTGACCTGTCAGTTATTTCAGTCATTGTCAGTTGAGTCAGCCAAATCCTCATGTTCCCGATGTGGGCAGCATTCCACTGGCCTAGGGCTGTGACATTGAATGGTGCTGGGACAACAACACACAGGACTCCGAGGACAGAACTCATAGACAACGCAAGTTCAACGACGTCTTCAATGAATGGGACCTTTGCACGGACTTTGACCCTATGGAAGCCCACCCAAAAGTCCGACACTCCCCCCCAGCCCCAAGCCTATTAATACCATACTCCTCAGACCTCATTTCAGCTTGTTTCCCTGTCAAGAGTCTTCCCCAGGAATATGACAAGCAAGCCCTCGTGTTTCGTGTTCTTGCATGCTACAAGGGTCCAGGATCAGCCCATCATAATGCCCGAACTAGATGATCCATGACACCTGTGGCTTTGGTGTTGGCTAAATCTCGCATGAGTTGAAGCAAGGCACCCTCACTCCCACAGACAAAACCCTTTCCATAGAAAAGTCGCGGGGATTCTCATGGAAAAAAACACAGTCGCCTCCAAAACAGCTTGGAGTGTGCCATACCATGTCCATTCCAAATCAGTTCTGGGGATTTGACAAACTCACAACTGGAGGAGGAAAACCCGCAGTACTTCATGTTCCGCTGAGCGCCCTCAAGCTCTGTTGCGACGAGTTTGGCAAGGTCTTGGAGGGGTAGGTAACCTCATAACCCCAACGTCTACCTCGTACATCAAGCCGTGGTTTTTATTCATAGAGTCTGCCGTCGCCGTCATGCAATGCATCCGGGAAGGGCCCACCTGGGGTACCTCGTCACGCCTCCCCTCCTCCTCTCCTTGTGTAGTGATCTTTGCATCACAGATCACATCATCATGTCCCTTTGTGCATCAATTGACTTTGGCCCAAAGTTAATTTTGGGTGTTGCATGCAGTCATTGCCTAGAAAAGGGCTGTGGCAGCCCTGAATTTATTGCTGATGGTCAACAGTGGCCTAGGAGAGTCAGTGATAAGCAAGGAGAGATACGAACCAATGGCGCCACCAAAGTTGAGCATCGAAGCGATCTCTGTGGATGTCTAAGGCAGCTGAGTCTGAGAGGTGGTAGGGCCCAAGTCCAACTGGTCCATCATCTGCTTGATCGCATCCCTTGAAGGACTGTGAGGCAAAGGTCATGTCGTCGACAAAGACAGCGAGAATGATGCGAGTATCCTGGCGAGTGAATATGAACCGATGACACTGTAGGCCTAGGAACGAGAGTTCATGTCCCATTCTGCCTCTGTGCATTCAAGTCGTCGAGTGCGCCTGATGCCACTCTTGAGAATCCTCCTGACGCATTGCGTCTGCATCGGAGAGATCCATCTTTTCGCCCCTCATTGGGACCAACTACACCTGGTGACCTGGAGCGAGGAGATGCACCTTCGTTCCAAAGGCCTCTGGAGGCTTG
>JBBPPH010000048.1:0-28610 GCA_038091885.1 Leccinum laetum | reverse complement strand
TCCAGGGCTCAGCGTAACCGTGACACGGACGCGGATGTTAAAGCCTGTGTTGTCTGTGAAAGCGTGCGGGACTATGGTCTATGTCCGAAGAGGATGCTCGGGCTGTCTAATCTGCTTGCTCGTCCGTCTGACGCCCCTCTCCGAGGATTAGCGGACCACCGACACGCTTGGGCAACGATATACAGTAGAAGTAGGGGGCAGGTAATGGAGCGGGAGATAGCGGTTTCGAGCCTGCGAAAGCTCTCGTCAGGGGGCACCGCTACCCCGACCGCTGCCCGGAGTCCGAGGCCGTTCAGGGTACCAGCTTCCAATGTTACGCCCTATGCGGGGAGTTGGCCGGCTCGCAGAGGCGACGGGGGCATGCAAGGGGCGCGACCCCGGATGGATTGGTCGCAATTCGGGATGCACGAGTGGGGAGGGGGGATACTTCCTGCTCGAGGGAATGGGAGATGGAGGAAAGGGAAAGGTGATGCCCACAGGTGGTGCTGGCAGGCGAGACCCTTTCGGATTCCCGTCGGCACTTTGGCGCTGCCATGTGGAACCCACGGTGACAGCATTTCACCGTGGGATCCCTCTCTGCCATCCGAGTAGGATTCGAGTGACATAGAAGTCAAACCGGATCTGGAAGAACTAACAGCTGAGTCAACCACACTCTTTGCTAGTCCCGCTAAGTACCTCGTCGTGAGGCACGGGTTGCCAGTGGCATCCCGACGTGGAAAATTCAACGACAGCGAACAGGCCAGATTTTCTCGGGATAGTAAACATAATAAACGAGGTTGGGGAGAGTTGTATTAGTGCTTAGAAATAATGAGAGAGAAGACGTATATACCATGGAAAGAGAATAGCCTGCTAACTGTAATTGATGTTGGATCGGAGGTAGACCACTCGGGGAGGGTGAACTCTGTCGCATCCTGGAACAATATGGTGATGTGGCTCCAGCCCTTGCGAACGAACCTCTTCCGAGCAGGGGTCGATGAGGTCGGTGAGGTGGAATTGGGAGACGGGAAAATGTTTATCAATGAGCTCGATGTTGTGACCTATCCATCGTAACTCACGTAAAGGTAAAGAATGAGAAGAACCAACACCGGTGCCACCACGCCAATGTTAATCAACTGGCCAACGAGTTTCTGCGAAGGATTCTTGGTGCGGAGAGCGCGAAGATGGCTCACGGAGAGATGCGACACGATATTCCCATCGCGAAGCTACTTCGATTCCTGTGACACACGTCAGCTTGACCCCAAGTTGTAAAACTGCGAGTCAGGAACAATGCACGAGGATAGTCTAGGCGGCAACAAACTTTGTCGAGATGCGTCTGCTAATCGTTGGCCCGGAGGAAGGAAATGAAACAATGCCATATGAACTTGAAGTTGGGCACTATCACCTCGGCGCGAGCGAGGGCAACAGTCACTGAGAATGTCCTTTTGAGTCGACGATCGCACGATTGGCAGCAGTTGTCACGGCGTGCGGGATTCTCCGAGTCCTAAGTTGACAATTTAGCGCTCACTGGCACGGCCGTGTCTTCAATTCCCTTGCCACATCTCGGGTTCAGGCTAGTTGTCATGGATAATAAATTAATGTTGTACACGGGTCTACTAGAACTGGTAATCTTCCGAGTCAGAATTTCCAGACTCATACATGGCTGCTATCAAATCATCTGAGTCTGAGCAATCCGAACCGTTGGAGCCTTCAGAGTCTGAGTCGGAATCAAGGGAATTGCTGCCGTCTTTTCCATCTGTATCATGCATCGCCTCGTCAGACGCATTAGTAGTATAAGACAGCCCGAGATCATCTACATCCAGGACAGTAGTAGAGTCCTGCACGTCCTGTTAGTTAGTCAAAGATTCTTGAGATACGGCAGAGGACGTACGTCATGCTGGTCACATAATGTAGTCACTTTGTTCCAATCGGAATGGCTGGCCCGGGGTGCAAATGTTACATTCCGAATGGCGGGCCGCTTGCTGGCCCGTTTAAGGTCAATATTGAGCGGGCCCGATGGTGGAATATGATGTCCAAGGAATGGACAGGCCCGACAATGCGGATGTGTGAGCAATGGAGTGGCCCGACAACGCGGATGTCTGAGAGATGCATCAGCAAATCACTTTTCCCAGAAAAACTCTCATAGCTCCATGTAGTTTCTCATAATATATCAGCATTTCCATATTCTGCTATAGCACAGCAAAGCCACATAGCACCAGAGCAAACTTGATATGGATGGTCAGAATCAGCTATAGCACAGCAAAGTCACAAAGCACCAGAGAAAACTTGATCTGAATAGCCAGGATGGGTGCAATACTGCAGAGGTTGCCAGCCTTGCATAGCACTGCAGTGTACAAAGAAACCAGCATCAAACTGTTCAATGGGCCAAAGTTCATCTTAGAAATTCAATTCCGACTCGGAGTCATACCTTTGCAAGTGCTAGTAATTAGTAATCAAGCGCGAAGTTCCACACTAGTCTAACTAGTAATCAATAAATTTCAAACTTTCAAAGGTTAAGTTCATGATCAATCTAAAATTCAATTTACCTAATAATGCCGCCTGCCTGACCATAACGGCATCCCCCATTGGGATACCACACAAGCCAACCCCCGCCTTTCCCCGCTTCCCCGCTCACTGTCGAGACTCACAGTCTCAGAAATAAATACTCGGAACATTGTCATCCCCAGATGCACCGACTCCTCCGGCAGCTTTTCATCCCCCTGTGCAGTCTGACACGCAGAAAGAAACGCGAGGCCGCCCCGCCTCGAAGTGCCAGTGGTCGGGTGCGACAACTTGATGATGTCCGAAAGCTTCAGACGCCGCCTGTCCGCGAGGCAGAGCCCATTCGAGAGCGGGTCGCGCGGGTCCTGCACGCCGTGGCATGCAAAGTGGACCCAGTCGGCGGCCTTCATCTTCTCGAGCGCGTCTTCGACGGTGCCGTGAGACTGCTGGAGGATTATGAAGGGAGAACTAGCAGACAACGATCTGATATTCTCGATTTCTTCCTCCACGGACACTAACACACCCGAGGCCGAGGGACGGCACCGAGGCAGACATAGGACGAGGGGGTATTTGGTTCCAAGTCTCTGTGCGTTGATGATCCGAGGGGACTAAGAGTGGGTATGTACGAGGATATGGCGAAATGGGAGAGTTTGGTACCTGTCACAGTTGCGATACCAGTGTCTATGACGAGCCCACAGTCGCGGGTAGTCTGCACGATCAACGTGATGAATTTGAGAACATAGCCAAATCAAACTCGACACGCATACCTTCCATTTCGTCCTCCTTGCTTCCGGGTCCCATGCCTGTGCCACCTGAACCAGCTAGGTATCTTGTCGTCCTTGTTTTCATTAGCGCGCCCCATCCCAACCTCTTCTTTGTCCTTTCCATCCCCGCGAGCTATTTCTCGACAACGCCCGCTGAATTACCTTCTTCGTTACGCTTGCATGCTTGCACCGGTGCAGAGGCTACACTGGCATGGAGAGTTGCAGAGTGTGGGAACTCTTCGATGGTCACCATCTTGAATGCGTGATCGGCTGAGATGTCTTGGAAAATCCGATAACGTCGACCTAGTGTGATTCTGCCAAGTTCCCCGAAATCGTCAGCCGGATTCTGAGATGACAGGATGCCAGTTGGCAATGCACCTCGTCGTAGTTGATCAGCTAGATTCGCGGTGTCTGGTGGTACTTGACAGGTGTGATACGTTTGCCGTTGTAGCAGATTTTCCTGTTGCAGCATTGATCCGACTGAAATGAGAGCATCAGCACTCAGAAACGAAAGGCGATGGAAAACAAATGTATGACCTGCTCTCGAGTCGGTGATCGTATTGTGCACCGCAGTAGCCCCTTCCTCCCCTTCCTCCAGATCAGGCATCTTACTGACCGTCGCGTCCAATTTTGAGCCAATCGACACGTTTCCCATATCAATTTCGCCTGGATTCACAGGCAAATCAACGGTCAGCTTCTGTTGCCGTTGGAATATGGCTCGTCTGAGGTAATCACAGGCTTTGGACATGTCGCCGCGTTCCCTGATCGTGCGTTCAGTTCGCGCTGGTGGGAGAGTCAAATTCAACAAATAGTGTGCCAAATAACATTAGGCCACGAACCTGGTGTCATCCAACCATATTCCCATACGTACATGCAAAGATACGAGCCAACGAAGGGGACTGAGTAGTCGTGCATGGCCCGATACTATTGTTGCTGATGTGAGGTGAGAAGTAGATATCGATATCAGTGCTAATTGAACTGCCAAGCATTGTCCGAGTCGAAGCTCACCGTACAATGGTTCCTGCACAATCGTTACGGTTCACTACTGACCAGGACACTTAATCATAACGCAAAACACTCCAGTATTCAGCTCAAGCCTCACGCACCGTATTGTCCTTGGCCACGTCCACGTCCATGTTTTTGCGCTCGTATTCGTCTCGTCTCCTTCCACCAATATCCTCGCCATCATCTTCGTCGTCCACTTCAGCGATGGAAACCTCGGCGAAAACGATTGGGTGAGGTATCGGGTTGTGGTCGCTTCGAATGGATTGAAGGACCGCGCAATATCACGTGCATATGACACCGCGACTCGGAACACCCACGTTGCTGCGTGACATCGGAGTGGCCAACGGAGTCTTCCTCATCTGTATATCTCGTCTTACACTCCCACCCTGGCTGCCCTTATTCGTGCTAGAGAGGGTGTTGCATTGGAAAGGACATCGCTGAACGAGAATCGCTTTCTTGCTGTAGGTCAAGCCACCCCCATGGGCCAGAGTATACTCCTTTCTGTTGGCGATGAACTGGACATCGTCGCTGAGCCTATGCAAGGTCTCGCCACGTTCACGCGCCTCGAAGGTTCGGAATCGAATATCTCTAGGGTCTTGGAGGAGCTGATGAAGAGCAAATGGGTTCACTTTGCTTGCCATGGTATCCCAAACGAGGAGAAGCCGTTTGAATCTGCGTTCGCTCTCCACGATGGTCCGTTTACGATCGAACGGATTATGGGATGCGAGTTGCAGCACGCGCAGTTTGCCTACCTCTCTGCGTGTCACACTACGGTCGGATACAAGGAGGGTCCGGACGAGGTGATCCATCTAGCATCGGCGATGCAGTTTGCAGGGTTTCAGTCTGTTATTGGATCGATGTGGGCGGTGGACGACGCATATACGGAGGAGATCACGTCTACATTTTACAGGAATATTCTGGATGAATCTGGTCAGCTGGATCACACCCGTGCGGCATTCGCGCTCAACAAGACGATGAATACGTTGGGTAGCAAGATACCACTTGATCAGCGTATTTTCTACGTGCATATCGGTGCCTAGTGGACGTTAGACCGTGTACTAGTACAGTGTATATATAGGTCGTGTCGTTGGTATGATAATTGATTCCCTTGTATTTGCTATATCCAGACTCTGGAATAAGAGTTGGCGATGCATGCAGAAGAGGGTCAACGCCTTACGGAGTTCTGCTTGGTACGAGGACGTGTTACCAGGTTGGAGGACTTGCTCTGAGATCTTGAACCACCCCGCAGCGCTCGAATTTAAGATGTGCATGTACCGTCGCATTTCGCCATGTATTGCATAATCGGACCAGTGTTATGAGGCTACAGAAAATAAATGAGTAGTACATATCCCTGGGAAGAAGGAATATGACTTACGTTGGTACCTGGGGTTGTATCACCTCACCAGTGAACCCGGAGGGTGCTGTCTGAGTTAGCGCTGGCGAGGACAACAATTGAGATTCAGGTTGGATGCGCCTTTGACCTGACGAATGACTAATTGGACGGTGGTGAAGGTACCGACATTACCCTGAGACGGCGAAAAAGAGCGAGGTGACGCACATCGAGGTAGTGACGGGGAGTGCGCTTCGATCGGGGTGTCAGTGCAAGCAAGTGTGAGAGGGACGGGGGGATGTATACCTCCCAGCGTTGGTCGACGTCTGAATGGCATCTAGTTCTGCGTTTACGTGTTCGCGTTCCTGGCCCAGCACAGTCTTGAGGTTCTTCAAGTTCGTTTGTTCGGTTGTCGTTCTTTGTGTAGGTTGGGTTTCTGAAGGGGCGGGGGAGGTGGGAGTAGAGCGGTGACATGCTCATTCCAAGAAAAACGGACGACTTACCATGGCCACTGTGGGTCGCGTCGTCGCCTTGGTCTCGCCATCACCCGTCCTTGCCCTGGTGTCCAAACACGCACGGCGCGTTGGCGTTTCCACTGGCATACGAGCGCAGCGCTCGCCCTTGTCCTCGTCCTCGTCCTCGTCCTACCGTTCCGTTGCCCTTGTATCCGTCCCCGTCTCGTCGTTTCATTCTCCTCATCCTCGTCTCGCCATCGCCATCTCCCTCGTCGGGCGTCATGCTCAGCGTCATCAAAGAGACGAAGCACCGTGGCAGAAAGCGATTTTCGTTCGGACAACCAGTGAGCTTGAGTGTACTATAGCCTCTCCAGATCAAAAAGCGCCGCTACCACCCACCTGACTCTTGTTCGCCCCGTCCGCGACCAAAGAGTGAAGGTTCATCGGTTTAGAGGAATAGTTGCACCAAATGAGACTCCATTCTGCACGGCCTCTTGAACAATTCTAGCCGTGCTCGATGTTGAAGCTAACCATGTGATGGAGGATCCATCGAGCAAGTCCCGGTACGCCCACCGCTCGGCTCTCATATCCCAGATTTGTCGGACACACATAGGACGAGATGATGGCCGCTGTTGTATATCCCCAGTGCGGTCGACGTAATTTTGCAAAATGATCATCCCGCCTGGAGTCAGCTCAGTGATCACCCGACCCAATATCTTCTTTAGCAAAGGATCTTTCGGCGGTATGATGCAAGTACAGCGACAGAGCTCTGTCTTCGTGGAACTGAAATGGGATGGCGAGACGTTCCCGATGAGGAAGAGCTTCTTGCTCGAGCACCTCGGACCAGTCCTTGGACGTTAGTTGTGTCAACATGGCGCGGAAATATGTGTCTTGCAGTCGAACTATCAACCGCTCGGAATGATCTCGTAACTCGCTGCTTGTCGTGCCTCCCGGAATGAGTGCCGCGAGCGTCCCCGTCATCAAGTGGTGCATCTCGTCTGAATCGCAGTAAAATCAACTAACGGATTGCGACAGGGAATGCGAGGAGCGTACCTTTGCTGCGCATGAGCAACTCGAGTGCCCTTGTATATTGTCTGGAAAACACGAGCCAGCGAGCAGCACGAGACTGTTGTCCATCCTTTTCCCATCTGTATATGTGCCGCTCAAACGATACGAATGATGACTAGCATGAATCCATACTTTTCTATCGCTTCAGAGAGCTCGTCAGTCTTCAGATACCACCCACACAATTGGAGCGCCAACTCTCGTTGTACCGATTTATTCGTCCGCAATGCCGGTGACCAGTATGTTTTTTCGATGCCATGGCGAGATAAGATCGCCGTGATAGCAGCATTCAAGTCGCCATAAGACAAATCTTCAAAGGATTGGGAGAAGGCCGCAGGCAGGCCTAGACTGAGCGAAGTTGAATCGAGCGCGGAAGGTGTCAAGTATAAATCGTTCGTTATGTTCACGATCGTCTTGCATGATGTCGGCATTGTGAGTAATCTGGCACTGCAAGTGAGACAAATGTGCCAAGCGGGTTGGCGGTTGACTACATACGCCCTTGATCCCATAGCCCCGGATCAGCCTATGCCTCATCACCATCGAGATATCGTCCTCCACGACTCAGTAAATTGCACGCGAGGAATGCTTCTTGCTCCTCGGCGTGGTGAGTTTGTCGACTTGCACACGTGGTGATTGGTTCTTCTCCTCTTCGTTGCTCGCCGCATGCAGGCTCGGCTGCTCGAGCATTCGCTCGACAGGTGCTGATCCATCACCGTGCACAGGTGTCACCTCCAGGGGATAATGACGAAACGACGCCGGACTAAAGGTCCGCGACTTCGTCTGCTTCCCGCTCCCCAAACCGTCCTGGCTGTTAGACGGAAACCCGTCGTTCTCTCGTCTGCCTTCCGTGAACTACGAACTCGTTGCCTTGGGACGGCCTCCAGAGGCAAATTGGACATCGGTAGCCTTGGAGACATCCATTGGTTGTGAAGACCCTCTACCCTGGAATGCGGGAATGAGTTTGTACGATCGTCCAACGCCGATCGCGAGATCCCGCGTGCGCTCCAGGCCAACTACTTCAGCATGTCATGTGCTGCATGCAGCTCTGCATCTCCGTCCTTGTTGACCACATGACTTCGGACGTCAACGAGAACGGGTGCGAATGAGGCACTAGAGTAAACAATGCGAGAGGACGAGCAAAAAGTTTTGCTGTCAACGTATGTAAGAAATCCGTTGGCCCACACATGCAAACATAAATCGTAACACTTACTTCTACGCGTTTCAGCGGGGACTAATAAAGAAGCCTCTTGCGGTTCAGAAAAAGTTTGCCTTACGCCAGAAACTGCAGCCCACGCCAGGTTGGTCCAGGACCTTCGAGGTACCCCTAGTATGACGAATCCCTCGACCGATCTCCGTCAGACAAGCCATCTGTACCAAGGACGCAGAATAATCTCAGAATCTTAGTACATAGCTCGAGTCCCTCTCCATCGTTTCTAGCTGACCTCTGCGAGAACTTGAGAATTCGATGTGATGTATGACAGAACCAGGGCGAGGTCGTGCGCCGTCGGCGGCGGCCTCTCTTTCGGAGAAAGTAAGAAGAGGGTTGGATAGCTTACGGACATCCGAGATAGTAACGATCGCGTCACCGCAACAAGCAATCTGGTTAGCCCATCCGTGGTGTTGGTGGCTATCCTGCTGAGACCACCTCGGTCCGTGGCTATCCGAGGATGGGGCCGGCTCACGCTCGCTTCTTCAGCAGGGACGTTGTTGGCTATTGACAGAGTGGGGATACAGGACTGTACGTCCCAACGCCGCGGACCTTGTCGAGGCCGACTGTAAGGTAATTCGTGTCAGCCTCACAGAAAGCCAAAAACATTACATGACCGCGAGTTGCGTACGGTGAGAGAAACTACGGGTCCGCTAGGCAAGACACCGTTCCTGGCCGGTGACCTTCGTCGCTTCGAGGTGAACAGGGTCAGCTGTGCTATAGTACTTGATGCCAAGGACGTACCGCGATCGACACCTTGTGCTCGCCGTGCTTCATCAAGTCCTGAGCGAGCTTCTCGTCCGAGTGGGGCGCGACGCGGACCTAGTTGAACGCCTTGAAGGCCCTTGTAGGTGAGAGCTCCGATGGAACGATGAAAGGTTTTGAAGGGAGCTCCGATGATCGTGGACTTGGAATAAATTCGGTGGGGACGCCATGGGGTTGGTGATAAGGAAGAGGAATAGGAGGGGAACAAACTTTTACATAAACACCGGGGCCAGTACAGTGGAGAGAGAAGACTGCATTGCACGCACGTCTCCTTGCGGAAAGACGACCTATATTATAGGCTTCGAGACTCGAGAGAAATGTTGGTTCTCATCAAGAAAGTTTCTTACGGCAGACTTGTCACCACCGGGTCACCCCGCAAACCCTCGTGCTTACTAGCATGCGATGCGATGCGACACAAAGCCTTGGGAGAGTACGCTGGCGCTATGGCCTATGATACACATTAAGGACATCATCTAATAAGTAGATACTGACATATATATCCAACAAACAAGCACACTTCATATACATACTTCAAATTCAATGCGAAGACTTGACTCTCAACCCGAGTCCCAGAGTCCCCTGAGCAAAATTCCCTTGTCTTCCCCTTTCTGAAAAGGCAGGCTTCGCATTCCAACTGAATGTGAGAATCAGTTGGTTGATAGTAGCGACCGCAACGTCGTCATCGCATACCAGGCGTTCGCGCGGCGTGCGTATGTGCTCAAACTCTTCCGCGAACACGGTGTCGCTGTCGTGGGCCGTTGAAAAGTACGAGGGGCGCATGAAGAGAGTGCGAGACGCGTGAGGGTCCACGCGTCCAGGTGTTTGCGTGCGCGTTTGTGCACTCGGTTACTGTGTTCGCCGTCGTGGGAGGGCAATCAGACGTACCTCCTTGTGCATGCATGTCGTGGGTGAGGGTAGGCGAGCGAGCGACGGTGATGTGCGAGGACGAATGCGGGAGAGGGCGAGGGCGGGCGGGTCGGTGAGCAAGCGAGATAGTACGTACGTCCGTGTGGACGTGTAGGTGGGGTGATGTAGGGAAGGCGATAACGAGGGAAAACGAGGGAGGTAACGACTTACGGCGACCGTCGTATGCTCGCGTTGTGCCGAGAACATACGGCAGTCGTCGCACACCGTCTTGGATGCTGCGAGGGAGGTGACACGGACGACTGGGGCAAAGGCAGTCGCCACATACCGTCCTCGACGCGACGTTGAAGTGATGAGGGACGAGGTGTGAGAATGAGGAAGGGCGAAGGCGGGACAGGAAGACGTACTTGGGATGGAACGCAAGGCTGGGCCTCATTCTGCTACTATTGATTCATATCAATACCCTGTGCCCGGGACTGCCCGGCCTCGTCGATGGCTACCACGCAATAGAGAAGGTTTAAACGGCCTACCATCACAGCTCTGTCCACATGACGATCCGCAAACGCTCTGGACACCACCCCATGCGCCGCCTTCCTCTGCTCTGCATTATCCAACCCCAAATTCTGCAACCGCATCTCAACCAAGAACTCCTTGTCCCGGATCGACTGCGACCAGCTGGACCATGGCCGAAAAGACGAGGCGAGACAAACCGATCAGCGCAAATATGCCCGGATAAGCGTGCACGACTGGAAGTACGAAGTACGTCAGTCACATTCCGTGCATACGCCGAAAAACACTTACACAAAAACTTCTTGCTCAACGGAATGTGGACAAACTCCTAGGCGATTCAAAACATCATCTTTTGCGCGGATGGCGTCTGCTTGGTCAACAAAATTGACAAACCCACACTCCTAAACATAGCAGTGAGTGTCATCCTCAAGGCTCTAGATTAAGCTGACCTTCTCGGGTAGCAACCTCAAACTCTCGATGGCACCGTAGGGGGCAAAGACACGGATCAACTGTTCGCTGGTCACGGCACTGTCCAGGTTACCAATCCAGAGTGAGCGAGTAGGTGTCTGAATCTGTGAATTGCTGTTGGCCTCAGCTTTTGGCGAGACGGCTCTTCCTTGCGAATTCGGGGCGACGAGGTAGGCCGACGCGCGGCTGACTTCACCGTTCGGAAAGTGGACACTAGACGCAGACACGTTACGGGAAGTTAACTTGACATCTGACTTGAGGATGCTAGCGGGGCTCGCAAGAGTAGTAAGACTGCCTGCAGCAGAGGAAAGGTCGTTAGAGTATGGCGACTGAACCTCGCTCGTCGTGACACGGCGTTGGAGAGAACGGATGGGATCATCAAGAGTCCCGACGGATATAGCACGCGGCAAGCGGCCGCGCTAGAACACCAGGGGAAAGATGATCCGTCTGCTTGAATCCTTTGGCGACATAAGATGAATGCAAAAGGTTTGCGTCGGAGATAGATCCGTCATACGAGCTGAGACGCTGGCGTTCGTACATTTGCTCCTTGTAATTTTCAAAGTTATCTTCATCGTCTTCACCGCTTGGCGTAGCCAACAATGAAGTGGGACCGGAGGAACGCGTACGGTATGGGTACGACACGGTACTGGCGCGCAACCGAGGTGGGTTGGCCAAGTTTCCTGCAATCGCCGCTTGCGCTTGGTTACGCAACTCCGAAATCGTGGCCGCTGGCGGTGGGCGATGACTATCATCCAAACCAAGGTAATCAAGAGTGTGAACGTCAAAGTCGTCGGCTGAATCCGCGGAAGTCACGGAACGCAGCTCGTCCAAGATAGGGAACGATGATCCCGGAGGGTTTGTGGATGACAACCAGGACGACGCAAAGATGGATGGACCAAATGGGTTCGTGAGGCCAGAGGTCGGCAAGGTCAATGAGCCGGACCTAAGGCGACTGTTACGCTCGACGGCACCTACGGATTGATTGGTTGTAGCGGCAGGAATAGCACAGGTCGACGAATGACGAATACCAGGACGCGGGGGTACAACGATGCTAGGAGGCGTGTTGGTACTTTGCCGCTGTTGCAGTTGCTCCGTAAAGGACTCTGTAGAAGGGGTCGTACTGCCCAACGTATTGGAAGCAGCAGCGTATCTCTGAGCAACGAGACTTCTGAAACCGGGGGGATAGGCCGATGGCGGAGGAATGTCACTATCGCCCTGGGATAGAATGCTAGATGCCAAATCATTCGGAGGAGACCCAGAAGGCGCAGGTGGCCTGTATCTTCCTAGGCGTTCTTCCGCTTGAATCTCCCGCGCTCTAGTTGAAGTTGAAGTTTAACGATGAGGGAATGTCAAGAAAAATAGAAAAACAACTGACCTCTTTGCGAAGGCTGCAGAGGGTGCCGGGGGTGGTGTTTTACCGGAAGAAACTCTCGTCGAATAGGAGCCATGGTTGTCGGAGGTAGATAAAGACATTATAGGGCTTGTTTTCGTGTGCAATTAGAGATTACCGTTTGGTTGTGGATGAAGATTAACGGACGTCGAGCGGGTCCGCTTTTTCATGCAGTGGGTGGAATAAAGAAAAAGCCAAGCTGGGGTGCCAGAAGGATGAATGTGTGACGAGGTACACTATTCCCGCTGGCAAAAGCAGCATGGTGAATAGAGCCGCCAACAGTGGCAAGATGATCTCCTTGGTCGTGTGACTAGGATCAGGATGCGTCCATCCGTTGATCAGCAGCTGCAGTTGTAAGGCGGGTTAGCTCGCACACGTCGAATAATGAACGGCTACTGGTACATACCACGTGCAGCGCGTCGGACTGTCGGCGGGGCAGTTGTAGCCTCCGGCGGAGTCGTATGACGATCTTGCAATACACCAGTTCAAGTGACCACATATCGACCAACCGGATGGTCGGAACCATCGTCGGGTGAACCGTCAACCGAACGGGCAAAACGATGTAGAGATCCACAACAAGGCCCAGCAGGATCGGAATAACGATGCCGAGGAACGTGCCCAAGTACGCCATCTTGATGGCCCACAAAAGACGCTGCTTGGCAAAGTACACCGCAAAATCCGCCCAGGGTCCATCGCCCGTAACACGTTGGCGCCATCGGTCCATGCCTTGTGCCGCTTTCCCGACCAAATAACACGCCCAGAGGATATAGAAGCCCGCGAGGAAGGAATAACCGTCGTGAACCAAAGGGAAAGAGACGAACGCGAAGAAGTGTCTCCCGACTTGCACCAGGACCGCAATGCAGATCGCCGCGACGATCGCCATAATCGTCCAAACCGCCATAACAAAGGCAACGATCCTCGTGCGGAATAGGGGAGCGAAATACACCACGATGTAATCATCTTTGATGTTTCGTTTTGCCTTGACTGCCTCCGCATTTTGAGATGCTATCAGCGCAGCAGCGTCAGTGCGATGTCATCCAGGTCATTCAACAGACATTGGCCCCGGAATGGATCCACCGCAAAGCGAATCGCCTGCTCGCAGTTATCTCGCCTCACTTCCTGTTTCTCGAGATCGACCTCGAGCTCCACGCCCGCATCTGCATCCGCAGCAAGTTCTTTGCACTCCGCTTGAGAGAGTACCAACGGGAGCATGCCATTTTGCATAGCGTTGCTCCGGAAAATCTCACCAAAACTCGGGGCAATGATACAACGAATGCCAAAATCATTCCTGTAATTCATTATTGTCAGTCGTAGTCAGATGGTGACCGAGCCATCGTAGGGGGACTCACAAGCTCCACGCAGCGTGCTCGCGAGAGCTACCACAGCCAAAGTTTGGCTCGCTAACGACAAGAATTCTTGCCTGGTCGTATGGAGCCCGATTCAGGACAAAGTCTGTCTTCTCCCCTGTCTTGGGATCGAAGCGAAGTGCATAGAAAAACCCGTTAGACAGTCCGGTACGTTTCAGTTCTTTGTGGAACTGTTTGGGAATGATCATATCTGTGGCCATGTGCAAGGGTGCTGCGATCCCCTTGACGATGACAAACTTCTGAACACCAGAGCTCGAAGACGCTGTGGAAGAGGTCCCGGATGGGTGGGTGAGGGGCTGGGGCTCTGGAGGAGGGAGGACAGGGTCTGTGAAGAACACGTGTGGACTCAATTGTTTCTCAAGGACGACGCTCCGGTGATTTTAGTTTCAGGTGTTGAACCCAACAACTTCCGGACATCAGTGAGCTTTCCCTTAATGGCTGCAGCCGCTGCCATGGCAGGACTGAGGAGATGAGTCCGTCGAGGCTCCAGCGCCTTGACGACCTTCAAAGTTGCGGTTACTTGTGCTAGCACAGCGCTCGCCAGGCGCCACCCGACCGGGTTCATACCCACGCACATAGAGCATCCAGCCTCCCTCCAGTCAAAACCAGCGCGCTTGAAGATGATATCTAATCCTTCTGCTTCTGCGTGCTGTTTAACTAACCCTGAACCAGGAACGATCATGGCTTGGACGTTCAGTGACACCTTCGCGTCGGGTCCGGCAGCTAAGACGACTCGTGCAGCAGAGCGAAGATCTTCAATATGACTATTGGTGCAGGAACTAATGAAGACTTTGTCTGACGAAATATTGTCCATGCGAGTATTCGGATGCAGTCCCATGTAAGCCAAAGCCCGCTCTGCACCAGCCCGCCTGGCCGGGTCCACTGTTGCCGGATCTGGTACAGAACCAGTGATTGGAACAACGTCCTGAGGAGATGTGCCCCATGTAACAGTAGGTGGTATATCAGTTCCATTTATCTCTAGTTCAATATCGAACTTTGCGCCGCCATCGCTCTCGAGGGTACGCCAATAATCAAGAGCACGGTCCCATGCTTCGCCCTTGGGAGCCAGTGGACGATTGCGGAGGTAATCAAAGGTGATTTCATCGGGTGCAACCAGCTCGAGCACCGGCTTCGATGCTCATGTTGCAGACGCTCATACGACCCTCCGTGCTAAAGTTGCGGGAAACGGAGCCAGCGCATTCGATAACATGTCCTGTGCCTCCAGCTGTTCCAATTACTCCAATGATATGCAGGATGACGTCCTTCGAGGACACGCCTTCAGCAAGATCACCGTCTACGGTGATGTGCATGTTCTTTCCGTTGCGTTGCACTAAGCTTTGAGTAGCAAGGACATGTTCGACTTCGGATGTTCCAATGCCGAACGCCAAAGAACCGAACGCGCCGTGGGCTGTGTAAAGAGCACATTAATGACTGACAAGTTCCGAAATTACGAGCATACTGGAGGTGTGTGAATCACCACAGACGCAGGTTATACCTGGAAGCTATGAAATGGTCGTGTTGTATACAGTGCCTTTGAAAAAGATCTGGAGGTGTCTTACGGTGAAACCTTGTTCGGGTCCGATAACATGCACGATCCCTATCGTCCGATCAGATATGGAGTTGCCGGAAGAACACATGTGCCTACCCTGACGTCGGTCCGCCATTCCAAAGTACGTGAGTCCAAACTCTTTTGCATTTTCTTCGACGGCCAGACACTGTGCGCGAGAATCGGTTTCTGCGACAAATGTATCGACAGATCTGTAATTCTTGCGCGATATCGTACTTTTATCGAATGAGTATTCTGATCCGATATCATTGCAAAGTCACTCACGGAATGTTATGATCGACAGTCGCTAGAGCGCAATCTGGCCTACGAACGCTCCGCCCAGTTGATCGCCTGCAGGCACTAGTATCAGCAAATGAGTCGACACGAGTGGATATGGAACGTACAGTCCCTCGAACGCCTGAGGGCTCGTGACTTCGTGAACAAGGTGACTGCGAGACAAGCTCGTCATGAGCTGCTCTGGGATTTGCGGGGGTACCGTCTTCAAGAACTTCAGTGGTAGCACGCATGTCTCTAGGGAGTGCAATATTGTCGCTGGCAGGCACCCGACGGAAAGTCCCGTCCCGTCTTGTAGTCACTTCTTCCTTGTCCCTTGCAGATCTCCGGAAGAAAGCAAACCAGGTTTTGTACACCTTTGAAGACTCTTCATCTCGGATCCTGTCGCCAAACATGTAGGAGGTCAAACGTAGCCTCGCAGCCACGATTTTCCAGACGTGAACTGATGCCCGATAGACGGCCTTGCGAGGCCTCAAGTAGCGCATCGTGTAGGGCAGCACAATTTGAAGAAAACAGAAGATCGATCGGGACTTCAGAAAGCGGTTCCCTAAGAATCCTCACGTGAGTTACTCGGAGCCGAGCGAAAGTGAAAATACATAGCCTACCTAGTCCTCCAGCGTATCGGGAATATGGATCGGTTGCCGATGAAAAGGAGGATTGCAAGGCTTCCGACACCACAAGCAACCACCATCGCATACATGAAGGCGCTGATGAGGAGTTTGCGGAATTGAGTAAAGGTGGGTCTCTCCAAAATATCGCGGATGGGGTGGAAATTTTGATCTTGGGGATCCTTGATGAACCACATTGCACCTGAGCGCCTGATATTCCTGCACCCTCCCAACAGAACAGCGAATTGATACCTGCCAAACGGATCAGAGCTTGGGGATCAATATATGCGATTGACTCACATAAACATGGTCCCTGCAACCCAGTGGTAGAACATCGCTGTCAAGGCAGCTTCCGTGAAGAACGCCATCCTCGAGTCAATGGACGCTTCGGGAAATACCCACATCGTGCAAGCATCAAGCATGACACCACATCCAAGTGGGAAAACGATGAGCTCTACGATGATGAACATTGCAACCTACACCACATTAGTTTCACTTCGCATCCACCGCGACTCGGACGAAGCTCACCTTCACAACCAGGAGCTGTTGCCGGATCGCATTTCTCACAGCTCTACCGACAGTCCTGGCATTCCCGACTGTGAACACGTTCAGATAAAGGGCCAGTATCATGATGCCGACGACGGCATAGCCCAACACTATGGAAAACGCGCGTTCACTGTTTCCGTGACCCAGAGCCAGACGGATCCAGGTCTGCTGGAAGCGGCTATACCAACAACGCCAAAAAAAAAAAGGTAATCAGAGAACGACCGATCATCTCCCGTACGATCCACGGAACCACGCACCACAGCCATTTTTTTCCTATTCGGTCGATCAAATACCTCACGCCTCGGGCGCATGCACGATTGCATCTACCTCCGGACTACCAGTGGTTCGAGTCCTACGCCGTTTGCATCCACCCCGTCTTGTCCTGCAGACGGGACGCCTTCTTGACCCCTAGGGGGTGACTCAACCCACTAAAATTGCACCGACGACTTGCCTCGCGTCGGAGCGCAGGAGCCATCAAGCTATCATCGATCAGCGTCAGCAGCAATAACAGCAGGATAAGACGATGAACACTAACAATCGATCTCTGGTCGCGCAGCACAGAAGCCCCGTCCCACACAACTGGTTTCTCGTCACCTGACGTCCATTTCAGAGGCAAGGCAAGGAGTTCCCGAGGCCTTTCTGTTCTCCAAAGATGTGGGGGAAGTTGGACCAGGCCGGCGTTGTGTTGCACCTGGGTCCCGTCCGTGTAAGTATGAACGTCCACCGGGCGTCGTCGCGTAATACACTGAGTGCTTTGACGCAAAGCGGAGAAAGGTGGTCTAGATGCCAAGACGTTCAATGATGTAGCTGAAGCTGACAGAGGCTTCCTGGACCCACCCAGAAGAACCCCCACCGTACGCATGCGCCGGCACCAGCGTGCCGATGCGGTGCAGTGCGCGAACCAACGGCTCGCTCCTCGAAGACAACTCGCGACGACCCGTCCCCCCCGCGGGAAACTGGCGGTCCGGGAAGGCCAGGTTGGGCCCCCAATGGGCGTGGCAGGCTGGTTTGTTACTCCCGTGTGCGCGTGCGTGAAGACGGGGGTGTTCACCGTGGTCGGTCCGTCCGGACGCAGCGGGGCGACGCTCACGCCCAAGGCTAGCTGGGCGGTAGGATGTGGGCCGCTGAGGGCCGTCGCTTGTGGAGGGGTACGGCTGCGACAATGCCGGTCAGGACCGGGCGCGAAAGGAGGGGTGAGGGCAACAAGTGGGAGGAGCAGGAGGGGGAGGACGAGGACGAGCGCGGGAGTAGGAGAAAGTGCAGGAGCAGATGCGGGAAATCATCTATTAGTCATCGATAGTCATCCCCCATTACAAGTTCATGTAAGTATTCGAATGTATTTATGTAATGTAAATCTCCACGACGGTAACCGACGTCAAAAGCTGCCTTGATTCGTGATCGTTAATCCGACTCACTTGGCAACTTGAAGATGATGATATGATGGGCCTGTTACATCCCTTTGGACATTGCCACATCTCCATTTGAGCAAGTCAAGCGGCTCATACATCACCTCTAACGGTCCCACCTGGCCTTGCCCCCACTTCCTGTACAGGTAAACACTGATGGTAATTCAGAAACCTCGTTGAGACGTCAGCGAAGCTGGTCTTTCAATTTTCAATGACAATTGGGACGATCGCAGCAACTGTGCTGCATAGCAGTCCTGTGAAGTGAGCCCCGTTCCCTCCATATTCAAATCCGCTGTGAAGATCAAGATCATTACTGGCCGCGACGTACCTCCAGACTTTTTTCCAGTCCACCCGCCCGAATGCCCGAATGCCAATGCCCCCATACCCACGCACAGTCAGACTGCTTCGTCGTCCCGTTCCGTTTGTTGCCAGCATACAGCCAATTCCCGCTCCTCCTGTCGGCCCGCCGTACCTTACGTTCGTCGCAACTACTTAATGCATGCCGTCCCGACCGCCCGTTCAGCGGCTATGATCCAAACAACATCGAAGAGCAACTCGCGCCTCCTTGAACGCTGCCATGAGCAATTCCACGTGTCCGCACTCTGGGCGTGGACGTTCCTCCAAGCGTCGCGAGCGCTTGGTGGCCGTCGATTTATTTCGAGAGCCAATGGGCCTACGGTTCGTATCCTTTCGTGAGGAGACGGGGGTATGATAGTGGCAAGTGGGTCGACGAGGAGGGAAACAATGAAGAGCTGCTGAATCTCGAGTATCATCCGGCGCTTGGTGACGCAAACGGTTCGATGGTGCAGATACGCACAACCCGAGCGCATCTTGAAGCGTTTGATGGGCCCGAGCTTTCTGCCTACTTCTCCCGTCCCCTGATGAGTCGCGCTCAAACAGGGCTCTGCACCCGTCCTTCCCGTTCTAGCTTTCCTCCACGCCGACAAGTTCATCCGTATATTCGAACCCGCAGGCGCCAATTCCCTTCTGACCGCTGGCAGCAATAAAAAAAAGCATCACGATGCTCGCATGTCTGCTTCCCTAGAAGAACATGCAAAACATGCGTCAGATGCTGATACCGGTACCTTTCTTTTAGCTATTCTCTCTTTCCGGGAGGCGCTTAGTCACGATGGACCCTCTAGCGCGTCCGGGGTTATCGCAGCTTTGGGTGTTCATTGACATTTGTACATAGCTGGGCAAGAGGGTAACTCCTGTAAGGTCCCCGCGCTTGCAGGTGCCTGGGGTCCGCGATTTCATCCATAAAACACATGAAACTCGCACCCTCTAGGATGACGAGGGACTGCTTGTATTTGTGGGCGCGCGTGACAACGGCAAGGGCAGACGAAGACGATGGCGAGAGACAAAAGGGAGGGTGTGTACGTGTGCCTCGAAGGACGAGGATGAGGAGTCCCATCGTTTTATTTCGGTATACCACACAATGTTGTCAGAACAAACCTCACATACTTGTCTAACAGGGACATCAATGCTTGAGAGAACTGATGGAGATGCTAGAAAGAGAAACTACAAGAACACGGAGAGAAACTACGAGAATCAAGACAACAGCTTGCGTGCCTACATGGTACCATGCCAATCAAGATACCGCTCATGAGCAGTCAATAACATCCTTTCGCGGATGTACACCATGATTGCCTCCCAGGGAACCATAAGCTGCGCTTCCGATTGCTGGACGTGTTCGATAGCTTGGCCGTCAACATTACTTGCTTCCATCTCGGTGATGAGACACGCCTTGATGCTTTGAGACGCTTCGTGGAAAACTTGATCGACATCCTCTGTGTCGATTGCCGGATAAAGCGTCTGTAAGTTCATTAGCGCTTAGCTATGACAAGAATAGATGCACTTACACCAAGGACGGCATATTTGTCGTCAACTGTTAGATGACCAGAAGGCCGGCGGACGTACAACTCAAGTGTGACTCTGGCAACTGACATCCAGGGGATGCCAGCCAGAACGATAGATCCGCCGGCGTCTTGTCCGAGTGCAGAGACCTCAGCAGCGAACTCCTGAAAGGACAAAGGGGGTTGCGAGGGATCGCACTTCGGACGCTCCCATTTGGGAGCCTCCTCTATTCTCAGCAGGAAAGCAAGGTCCACCGTTGCTTGGCTGTTGACAACCTGCGCTAGACGGGCGCGGGTGGCCGAAGTGGAGGCCGTGAACGCGACCTCACCTATCCACTTTGGTTTAAGTGGTGCAAGAATGGCGCGGTTTTCGAGGGCAAGAATAAAATCGGGAATCGTTTTTCCTACAGTCTCATCCACTTTGAGATATCTCAACGGGGTGTTGGAGTGAACTACGAGTGAAACGAGTGAGTCTTGGTCGTGGTCGTGGCGCAGAGTCCTGACGAAGTCTCCAACGACGTCCTTGATGGATATAAGAAAGCCTTCGTGTATATGGGAGGGCGTTATGACTAGGAGAACTTGGTCCTCGTCAACGTAAATCAACCTAAGTGATAGTCGGTCAGCCGCCGATGCCGGTTTCGATGCACCTCCCAATTGAACTTACTTGACAGGAGGGCGATGGGACTCTTTCTCGAGCGTTGACAAAATTTCTAGGAAGTCGGAAGGTGCAAACGGTTCAATCACCTGGGCGAAAGTGAAGTTAATATCCTGTGGACGAAAAGTACACTTGACGGACCTGCACCGTATCAGGTGGAGGTGGTTGCAGAATAAGCGAGAGAGCGAGCGCGCAGTCTGATTTAAAAGTTAAGTCAATCAAGTGATCAATAGCTAAGATGTGTGGTTCAACGCTCACCGTCGTGCAAGTTCCCCTTGTATCGACCACCGCCCTTGTGGAGAGGAAACGACTTCGGCTTCATTGCTTGTAACGAGAAATTAGCAAAGTCAATCTCTCAGAGGGGTCTGGAACAACAATACGGCATGTTCTTGAGAACGGGCTTCGAACGTGACGAAAAGGACTTGACTGACCACCGGCCCGGGGAAGAACTTCGAAGTACTTGAGTGCCCCTATTTTCAGATTACATAATCGATACGTGACAGTTGATTTCACAATCCAAGTTGATACAGCAATTGTTTGTCTATTATGTAAGTAGGCTGTGCCACTTTGCACAGAATACTTAGTAGACGTAAGCAAGCGTCGAATCAGAGTCATCTAGTAACGCATACATGTGGTCGCTATCGACGTTATGTGATATCAAATATAAGTACATAGTTAGTAGACGAGATTGAAGGTTCAGATAGTATGCAGGGAGAAGATCAAGCATAATCCTATGCCAACCTTTCAGCCGCAAAGCTTTTATCTACATCCGTGTTCATTTCTTCTTTTTTCTCGTCTTCAGACTCTGATTTGTAGATGTCATGCCACTTGACAGCGCGTTTGGTAGTAGGATCTTAAGCCTGAGGATAATTGTCTATAGTGTAGCGTGGTGGTTGGCATTTACGTACCCGCGCCAAACCCGTTACCCGTAGCCACAGGTACAGGTAGTATGCACTATCTGTGACGACATTCGGCATGCCGTTACACGACGATCCTGCTTGTCGTCGTCGTCGTCGCGTCGTTGCATTGTCAGTGCGCCTCGCGTCGTCGCGTCGTGGTACGCCGGTGCGTCAGTTGACGCGTTGTGGTGCCACGTTGCGTCGTCCTCGTTGCGTCGTGGTAGGCCGTTCCGTCAGTTGACGTGTTGTGTTGCCACGTCGCGTCGTCGTCGTCGAGAATTTGTCGCTGACGACAGCGAGGGGTGAGAAAGGGAGGACGAGGACGAGGAGAGACCGTGTGCTCACTGTCATCGTCGTGTCGTTCGTTGTCGTGCCACGTCGTGCCAGTGTAATTCGTCGACGTGGTGGTAGTAGTACTGTGGTGCCGTTGCGTCGTTAGTCGACGTGTGCGCGCGCCGTGGTCAATGGCCATGTCATCGTGGTCGTGCTAGTCGACGTAGCGTGACGGCGTCGTCTTCGTCGTGTCGTTGTTGTCTTTCGTCGTTGCCTCGTCTGGTTGTCGGTGTCGACGTCATGGTGGTGGTCGACGCCGCGTTGGTCGCGTCGTCGGCGAGGGCGCGAGGGAGCTGAGCGCAGACCCACGGGTACACCCGTGGGTCCATTTCATCATACCCGCCTGTGGGTACGGGTAAATTAGCGGGGTACGGGTACGAGTAGAAACACCCACGGGTTTACGCGTGACAGAACCTAAGCGTTAGTAGGTACTAGGGTAAGGGTTATTGCTCGGGTGCGGGTGCGGGTGGGACAGCTTTATTGAGGAAGAACGTAGTCTCGAGCCGTTCTAGGAAAGCGCTTACTAGTGTCGGAATCTTCCGCGCTATAGAACGTCTGGGGACTTTTACCTGAGGACTCTTGCATCGAGTCACACATGTCACGCTTTTTAGTCTAAATTTGGAAAACATCGCCTTTTTTGGATGAGGCTGTAACACTGCTGTCTTGTTTTGGATTGAAATCCTAAAAAGTAAACTCGCTTAATATCTGCTAAGTGCTAATCATCTTGACGAGCTGCTGGATGATTCTATCGTATGATATCTAAGACTTGGAACAGGTTGTAAATGAGGAATAGTGTGGGTACGGCCAGTACGGGTGGTGCTGCGAGCACGCCACGTTATTGCGACGTCACGTCGTGGGCATGCTGGCATGCTATTGCATCTAGCCGTGCTCTGAGTCCTGCAGTTGAGGGATGCCCAAGCCCGGCCGGGCGAAACCCCCCAAAGCCCCTGCAGTGAGGTGGGAAGAGCCACAGATGTCCATAGTACATTTGCGCAACACAAGGTCGCACAATGTTTGCATGACCTTGTGATGTACATATGATGGAAGGGGTGAAGTGGCGAGAGCAAGAGCGAGAGGGAGGGTTGTCACGGTTGTGTGCACGTGGGTGAGAAAGGTCTGCGGAGGTCAGGGTCGAAGGGTGCACAGTTGCCGTGGCCGCGAGTCTGTGCTGCAGCCGGTTCAATGTACGTGTGGATGATAACAGTGTCACGCCGTGGGTATCGAGAAGGTCACCAGAGGCGACAAGAGGCGAGCGTGTCGACGAGGTCAAAGAGCACGTTGAGGAGGTTGCTGATGGTGTCCGAGTCGGTGCTGGCTTTGTCGCGAGACGTCAGCGTCAAGAGTCGCCTAGGGCAACAATCAGATGACGGCCGTCACGGTACCGTGACGGGTGCGTGAAGTTGAATGAACGACGAGCAAAGGTGTTTGCAGCGTCGTTCGACACGCCGGGATGGCCGTCTACCTCAATGGAGGTGGCAGCACTGTGCGACACGCTGTTTCATGGTTTAAAACGAGATTGGTACTAGCCGTTTCAGCGCGTGAGTTGAGAGTGAGCGTGAGGAAGGGACGGTGACGGCGTTGATCATGTGCACAGTTGCAGCACTCGGGTCGATGTTGGTGCGCTGGGCGAGCGAAAGGGCTCACGATTCGGTGGATATTGGAATGACAGTATGTGGCGGTAACACCAATGAGGGTGAGCCGGGAATGGCGGCGATGACGATAGTAGAAGAGGGCGAGGCGAAGACGCACGGCGACCGTCGTGCACTCTCGTCAGAGCAGGAGCACGCGGCGGTCGCCTCACGCCGTGCTTGATGCAATGAATGGGCGATGGTGGCTGTCACGGTGGGAAGGCGACGGCGACGGCGAACAGAGAGCAAACAGGGAGACGAGTGAATGGGGAGGGCGATGGCGATGAGCACAATGGCGACAGGATGGAAGGGCGTTGCCGCGTGGGACCCGCAGGTCAACATAGGGTGTACCCATATCCACCGGGGGCGTACCCGTGTAAGGTGTGCACAGTCTCATACTAACCTGTCCCTTTTTTCCTGGATTGCTGCATATTACCTAGTAGCTCGGAGGGTATGTGAAGTACAGCAAATGGGTCGACTGCACCATCAAAGTCAAACAGATTGTCGTTGTCGTCGGTATCAGTTCAAGCAGACAGAGTTTGATCGCGAATACTGAAATAAAAAAAATTAATGATAATAATGGCTTAGTAATAAGAGCGTGACACGATGCAAGAGTTGCCAGGTAAAAGTCCCCACAGACGTTATAGGAAACATTTGCTTCCCGTGTTTACCCGAATTTCCTATAATGGCTCGAGACTAGGAAGAACGGTGACTCCATCGGATGCTCGGTGTGATAGGGAGTGGGTATGAAATAGGTGCGCCAACCACGTTGAGCGTACTTTTGGATGGCCGACGGAGAACCCTGCGCGGTCGGCATACCCATACCGCTCCGCTCTTCAAACGTCGCAGTGGGATACAAAGAGATCAAACCCGTGGTACCCGTCAAGTACTACCCGTGCACTCGATCATGTAGAGCAAGACGACGAGGTGTTGTGACCGTTGTGCACTCTCAGCGGAACGATTCAGAGAGTACACGGCAGTCGCCACACACCGTCGTTGATGCGGGAATGGGCAGTGACGCGATTGCGGGCGTCATCGTCGTCGTTGAGTCGCATCCGTGGCATGCCGTCGCGTTGTTGTTGTTGTCATGGGTGAGAGGCGCACATCGCAGTCGTGGTGGCATGAGGACGGGGACGGGGATGGGGACGTCGTCGTGTCGTCGTCGGTGTCGCTGTGTCACCGTTGTGTCGTCATCATCGACAACGACGTCGTGTTGTGTTGTTACGTCGTGGTGGCACCGGGCCGTGGTATGAGGACGGGGATGGGCTGAGGACGTCGACATTGTGTCGTCGTCGTCGCTGCATCACCGTTGTATCATCGTTAATGGTATCGTCGTGTTGTCACGGTGTGGGGACGTTGTCACGTCGTCGTCGAGCCATCGTGGTGGCACGAGGATGGAAACGGGGATGGGGATGGGGATGGGGATGGGGATGGGGATTGTGTCGTCGTCGTCGCATTGTCGTGTCATCATCATGTTGTGTGGTCGAGTCGTGACGGTGCGGGTCGGCAGGTACGGGTACATACCCAGGGTTTTACCCGTGCAATTCTCTAAGAATTAGTGCATTGTCAGGAATGAAGATTGAAACATACAAGTGGTCCCGGCTAGGGAATATCGTACGGGTCAGCACGGACCCGCGTCCAACCCACTACCCGGCCGCATGGTAGTATCGGTACTACCCATGACCGGCGTTGCGGCAGTCGTCGTGTCGTGGTGCCACGTCGCGTCGTTGTGTTTATTGGGGCGTCATGACGTCGTGGGGTGGGTGATAGATCAACTGAGCGGCCAAGCTTACTTATGCGAATCGATTGCAATTTGCTGAGTCAGCAGATGGACCAAATATCAAAATATATGTTGGGCCGTTATCGTGTCGATACGAGTATCTACAGGGCTGTAGATTGGCACCACCTTTTGACGACAATAGGCTATAGCTAGCGCGTTATATCTCGTCGGTCACACCACCACCGCCGCGACATTCCTTATCGGGTAAAAGCGGAGTTTGTTGAACTTGGTGATGCTGATAAGTAAAGACCGGGTCGCCGGGTTGGATACGCCCGCACAGTGATGCTGTTCTCTCTGCTTTCTCTTGTCAGCCTCGCCATCACCTGCGCCGATAGCGAGCTCCACGCTCGCGCCGACAGCGCGCATGCACACGTGTACGAAAAGCGCGAATATCATCAAGCCCCGCTGTATACCACGGACACTCAAGCCCCGCTCACTCCTCCATACCGTCCTCTTGTCTGGGGTGACTTCAACGTCATCCACACCACGGACACTCATGGATGGCTCCTCGGTCACCAGAAGCGCGATTGGCCAGAGCCGAACTATAGGTGAGCTCCTTCTCGTGCTTCCGACGAAGCGCTCGACCGTCTCGATGCTAATGACTTGCATAGCGGTACTCTCGGGGAATTTTCCAGCTTTGTCACGCATATGAAACAGATCGCTACCATCAGCTCCTCGTGTACGGTACCATTCCAGAATTTTCTCGTTGACAAGCAGTGCAGGCAAAGGACGTCGACCTTCTCCTTGTCGATTCTGGGGATCTTCACGACGGTACACCACCCGGGACATTTTCCTCGATCAACTCTGACCCCTCCTCAGGCACTGGCCTTTCGGATGGCTTTCCCCCAGGCGGCGTGGATGGTCACGAGGTCAGTCCTGTATTCTCGGTTTGTAGCTCCACACTGATTGTGGGAATTGTTTCAAGGCCACCAAGTTCTTTCTGAAACTTCCCTACGATCTAATGACCATTGGAAAGTAGGTCCAAATGCTTAACGTCACGAAAACACATGGACGGTACTGATCTCCCAATAGCCACGAGCTATACGATTATGCCGACACGCATGACATGTACGTGCATCAAGAAACACAGCCGCTTTGCCATGCTGACCTTGTATATGCCTTTGAAGATGCCGACAGTGACAATTGAATAGCCTATCGTGATGTTTGGCGATTACGATAAAAGAAGAACAATCAGAAGAAATCCAAATACTTAGTACTACAAAAGTAAGGTAGGACTACCCAATCATAATATAATCCTACGTGTTTGAATCCATGTTTCGATGCGTTCGTTCGTTTCGATGCGACGTGATTGAAGGATCCGGAATTGGTAATACTAGTAGGAAACAGAACGTGGAGTAGAGTGGAGAAAAAGGGAGTACGATGGAGATAATAAATAGAAAGAAAAAGGAAGAAAACGGATCCTCAGTGACAGACATGGCTGGCAGCTCATTGTGTGGAAACAGATACACACAGAAGCATTACAGAAATCGGATTCCTCATGTGCAATCCGAAATAAAATTGCGTGAATTTGTGCCAACACAAACACACAAGACTGTCACATGTTCTCTTTAAATTTGTCGCAACTCCCACTTGAATTCAGCACATAAGTATAGGGTAAATCGATAGAACGAAATGTCATTGGGTCAGATCGTCCACCATTGAAATATTGATGTTTCGTGGGAACGATTCTCAGATCCAGCTCGAAGGCACTCAAGCCAACATACAGAGTCTGAGAGTCTCGACATGTTCAGATCGACTCGGAGTCATCTGCTTAAATGTTCGTTTATGGTGCTGTCCACGCGCTCTCGCCGCTCCCTCCTGCCAACGTGTTGAATTCATGGTGGCTCCGCTCCAGGAGAAGCATATTCTCAGTCTGCTCCGACCAACTCTTGGGTCATATGCAGTACAAGATAGATAAGGTCACGCGAACTTAGTGTCTTTGCATAAGTGTTGGCCGCCATACGTTGCTTGAGCTCGGAACCAAAGTTCCTGGCCCTCTCACCAAAACGCATGGTGGGAATGGCACTTGACCACCTGTGATTGGCTTGGCGGCCATAGTCATGCACGGCGAAATTGGACATTTGGCCCGCGTATCGTGGGTTCAGTCGTTGCTCGCGTTTTCCCAGTCATCCGACATCGTAGCCCAGAGATAAGATAAAGAGCTTCCCGTTGGATTCGCACGCGATCAATCTGATTGGTTCGGCTCACCAATATGATCGTGCAGCACTTCAGCCGCTCCAAAACCTCTTGTCTAGCGACGCGAGAAACTCTGATCCATTGCGGGTTACACCAATGTATTGACCTATGAGATGGTCTGCTTTACAAACGGCCGGGCACAGATGACTGTCTTTCGCACCGGATCTGACATTCTGTCGACTATCCTCGTTATTTTTGAAAAACAATATTAACGTTCATTCCCCGTGTTACCTTGTTTATTACCTTGTTTATCAAGGTCACACTGCAGTTCAAATTAGCGGCTGTCCTGTCCTCGAAATTTCATCACTCGTGGGAAACAAAGATGCGGCTGTGATCACAGGTCGTTGTATGATTCCGTATGATCATTTTGTGTACAAGTTAGCTTTACTTTGCAAATACATGTGCGTAGTACTACTGTACAGTACTCTCTCGTACGTTCTCCCACCATTTGGTAGTTACACAGTCCAATTGGTTAAGCCGTTCTCCTCGCGTAGATGTTCGCTCGGATGTGTCGTAAATAACTTCTCGTCGAATTCTCGTAATAACCTTATACTGTCTCTTCCTCGACTCCGTGAGAGCGCGACGTATGCATTGAATGGCGTGAACTCACCTGACGGTGGTGAGCCTATGTCCACACTCACTTTCTCAATCGTTTGGCCTCAGTGTGAACGGTAGTCCGTGAACGCGTGAGCGGCTGTGAGAGGGAGTTGTTGACGCGTGACCGTTTTTTCCCTTCCTTGATGCATGATTCTAAATGTTCTCTACATTGGAACGAGTGGTAACACACCTTCTTCCAGACCCTCTAGTTTCTTCGCCTTGGTTCGATGCAACTAAATCAACACATATACTAGAGGAAATTGCAACTCCACAATTCCGCTTGGTCAAGTTACCTTGTTTATCAAGGTCACTCCAGTTCAAATTAGCGGCTCTGTGCCGTCTCGAAATTTGCGGTTTCGTGGGGGAAAAAAGTGGCTGTGGTGTGTGGTATACTACCGTGTGTCTACATCTGGAAACACCGCTGTGGTACACCCATGCCCGTACCCGTACCCGTGCGCGGGTTGCTTCGTCGTCGCGTGGTGCCTGTTTTCATCATTGTCGTCACGACCTCATGGCGTGGTGCTGCCAGCACGCCGCGTCGTCGTGTCGTCATATTGAGGGGCATGCGTCGTTCCGTCGTCGCACCATTCGTCGTCGT
>JBBPPH010000047.1:0-28653 GCA_038091885.1 Leccinum laetum | reverse complement strand
ACCTCGATGTGACTCAGGGAAAAGAGTAAGGGAGGCCGTATCAGGTACGACCCCTCCCCCTCATAATAGACAAAAAAATAGTTTCCTTTCGGACTACTGTACTCAACGCCTAGATAGTGCTAGTACAACCTCTGTTTCTTCCTCTTCTTCTCCTTCTTCTTTCAATCGTTTCAATGTATTAAATAGTGATGTTTCTCTTGATTCTTCGTTATCTCGAAGTAGTATCCTACCAGATAACACAACCGAAGCCACGATCTCGAAAGAGCATGCTCCCCGGGAAGGGAGGCTTAATTTGGCTTACAAGGAAAATAAAAATAGTTCCCCCCCTCAGATCCCGACTGAGCGGAAAGTCCGCACCATGCGTCCACTTAGGGAACTAATCCTAAAAATAGATATAGTTACAAAAACCAAAAACATCGAAGTAGCAGCACTTTTAGATAGCGGAGCAAATGGAGTCTTTATAGATACCGAATGGGCTAAAGCCCAACGAATACCTTTGAAACCCCTCGAACTCGTTGTACCGGTTTACAACGTAGATGGAACGATCAACTCGGCAGAAGGCATAGCCGAAAAAATCACAGCCGATGTAACCAACCTAGGACAGAACCAAATGATCCTGGGATATATCTGGCTACGCGAACACAATCCTTTAATTAATTGGGTACAAGAGACTATCAAATTAAATCAATGTCCCTCTTCTTGCCGAGCATTGAACGTAATATATGAATCTCGATTAAACGAATCTGAGATCAGTCATTCCTACAGAGTACAGGGATTGGGGAAAGAACCTTCGGAAGGAATAGAGCCCGAAGAAGCCTTCAAGCTGGTACCTAAGGCATATCATGAATATCTGGATGTCTTCTCGAAAAAGGCCAGCGAACGCATGCCCGAAAAGAAAACATGGGATCATGCCGTAGATCTGAAGCCAGATTTCAAACCAAAGAAGGGTAGATTAATTCCCCTCAACCCTGTAGAACAGGATGAAGTTAAAGCCTTCGTAGAAGACCAACTGAACAAGGGTTATATCCGACCTTCGAAGTCCCCCCAAACTTCACCCGTGTTCTTTATTCCAAAAAAGGATGGTAAAAAGCGGATGGTCATGGACTATAGATACCTAAATGAGGGAACAATCAAGAATAACTACCCTCTTCCCCTCATTGGCTCGATCGTCGATAAATTAAAAGGAAGCAAGATCTTCACCAAAATGGATCTCCGTTGGGGCTATAACAACGTGAGAATCAAAGAAGGAGACGAATGGAAAGGAGCCTTCGTCTGCCATCTCGGATCCTACGAACCCACTGTGATGTATTTCGGAATGTGTAACTCCCCGGCTACGTTCCAAAACATGATGAATGACATCTTCGCCGACATGGATGACGTAGTGATTATTTACATCGACGATCTTTTGATCTTCACGAATAAAGATATGAAACACCATCAGGAAATCATTAAAAGGGTCCTAGAAAGGCTACGAAAAAACGACTTGTTCGTCAAACCTGAAAAATGCTTCTTCGGAGTACAAAAAGTGGACATGCTAGGGATGGATGTCTCCTGCGATGGAATCTCAATGAACGCTGAAAAACTCGACGGTATTGCAAAGTGGCCAGTCTCCACTAACGTAAAAGCCGTGCGAAGCTTCTTGGGCTTAGCCAACTTCTATCGTCGCTTCATCACCAATTACAGCCTAGAAGCGAGACCCCTACATGACTTAACTAAGAAAGATCAACCCTGGAAGTGGGAAACGGCTCAACAGAACACGTTTGACATGCTCAAAAATAGATTCACCACCGCACCGGTGCTGGCATACCCGGATGACACAACTCCCTATCGTGTTGAATGCGATGCTTCAGATTTCGCTACAGGAGCTGTGCTCTCTTCCTTGAAAAATGACAAATGGCATCCTGTCGCCTTTATGTCACACTCCATGACCCCCGAACAGCGCAACTATCCCATCGCCGATAAAGAAATGCTTGCGATTATCTTAGCGCTTGAACAATGGAGGCACTATCTAGAAGGTGCTAGACACAACTTTGAAATCTGGACGGATCATAAAAACCTCCAATACTTCATGAAAAGTCAAGATCTGAATTGGCGACAAGCCCGATGGGCCCAGTACCTATCCCGATTCGATTACACTCTTGTGAATAAACCCGGTACCTCGATGGGAAAAGCCGATGCCCTTTCTAGAAGAGAAGATCACATGATCAGCATCGAGAATGATAACAAACAAATGACATTCATACCGGAATCACGTATCAGATCTCTAGAAGAAATCACCTTATTCGACAAAATCCAATCTTCGCATTCTGGTTGCACATCTCCAGACGGGTCGATCCTCCGTGAAGGATTATATTATTATAGCGATAAACTTTGGGTCCCAAAGGAACTCTGTCGTGACATAATAACCAAATTCCACGACCATCCAATCTTCGGGCATAAAGGTGCCGAAAAGACACAGGAATTCCTCACAAGATATTACTCTTGGCCAAGAGCTAAGAAACCCTCGGCTCCGAGAAAATTGAAAATGAATCGCGCCCTGTTTGATAGTCTTTTTTCCACACCTGTCATTAATTTCACTTCTGGTTCTACCTCCGCTTGATCTGGAATCTCAAGCCTAGTAGGGGGGTAATGTTGCAAATCTCTTCATTTTCCACTTCTCGAAGTCACGTGACCTGCTTAGTCAACGTCACATGACCACTTTTATACTTCATCTTTCGTCTCTCACTTTTCACCTTTTTAAGTCACGTGACTTGCACAGCCATAGGTCACATGACTTATCCTGGTAGCACCCGTTGAACACTTACCATAATAGTTAGCATAGCTTATCCAGACCGGCCCTAAGCTGGTCTGTGTGCATGTATCAATAGTATAAATACTTGAATGCAGCAACCGAACAAGCCAGTCTTGTTCTGGTTGGATTCCCTCTAACCTATACATTCCCCTTCCCTTAGTCCTTGTCCCCTTGTTGAGGTGCCATAGTCCTTTTTGGATAGAGGTTGCCTTCATGTGGAAAGATATTGATGATAAGTGGAAGTGTTTTAATGGGTGTATGCCCTCTAAAGTGGAAGACAAAGGCTCAGTACATGAACTGAACACGAACTAAATGCTCCTTGCCTGGCAGGACCCCTGGCACTACTCAGTGTCTGTCCTGTCCTGTCACAGCCCTTTGGGCTGCTCTGCTCCAACAGTCAGGTGATCTACCCATTTCTGTTCAAGTTGGCAGTTAATAGTACCAGTTTCTCTGTAGTCTTCAATATCTTCTTCAGAGACTTCAAGCAACTCAAAGCTGTATACATATGCCCCAGGTTGGAGGAGAGGCAAAAAGTTAGGGAGGTTGGAGAGGTAGAGCCTCAAGGTGTCGAGCTTTCAGCTTAGCTCTAAGTCCATATTGTACTATACACTATTTTATTATTTTATTTTGACACTCCTGTCATCATACTGCAACAACTACAAAATGCAGGAGCATGCATAATGACATCTGTAAAATCCATTCAAATCCACCCACCATAAATATTCAAACTCAGGATCACAGGGTGAGGCTTTTACAGCTGATCAGTGCTATGGATTAGCTAATGCTAATCAATCTTCCCAAATTCCTGGTACACTACTATGTGTGCTGGCAATGACTGTAAGTCATTTTTCCGTTTCCTTTTCACTTGAATGTTGTGATAATTGATCCATTTTGCAGGATGCTGCCAATAATTTTGATTCAGACATCATTAGAATTTTCACACTGTTGGCCATGCTGAATATTTTATTCTTCCAGCAAGATTTCATATGTTTTTGCATGTTCTAGGCTATGGACTGGGCATCTTTGGTGTCAAGATACCTCTGGCTGATTGTCTTGCACCTGCATGCACAACATTTGAATTTGTAGACACAGCAGCTGTTTTTTTCCATGGGTAATCGGGATAAGGATTGAAAAAGGCATAAACAATTGAAGTCCACTCTTTGTTTGATTGTGCTAGCAATGACTGATTAGTTGTTTGAAACTTTTATTCTCTCCTTCTGCAATTTCCTCCACATATCATTCGAACTTGCACTGAAGATGTGTTAGCTCCATGGACAGACAGGGTCTGTCTGGCATAGAGTAAGAGAGAGAGAGAGAGAGAATAGTGGAAATGCACCTCTGAATCATTGTCAGGTCAGTGCCCCACAGTGTTCCCTTATCCTCATGTCACCACTGCGTCATCACCATCCTGGTGCCATCGTCTTCATTGGGGCCACGTTTGAATCACATCATCCTTACCTTCATTTCTATCACAATATTTTGACCGATACTATGTGGTGGATGTCATTGTTGTGGATGTCGCGTCATTGTGCTGTAGTGCCATCAACCAGTGTGGGGGCATTGAACAAGAGAGGACTTATGAACAACAGAAATAGAATGGAGTCATGCAAGAGCATGCACCTGTGTCCCTGTATGGATTGGCAATAAGGTATACATTGATGAATTGTTATATTGTCTGGCTATGGTGTTGTTGTGTGAGTGAGAGGTTAAAGGTGAGGAGGGTGAGGACAACACCCAGGACCATGTCCAAATCATATTTTGTACGAGAATGAGAGAAGAAGCTGGAAAGGCAAGGACAATAGTGCAAGTTGCACCATGCCTAGTGTTTTAAAGTCTGGTCCTAGACTGGAAAAAAGACTGCAACTGGACTGGACTTGCATCGGTTGCAACCGGACTGCAGTTGCCAGTCCTCACCGGTTTAAATTTTCATTCATCCAGTTGTCCGGTTTTTCAGATTTTCAGAAAACTGGTCTTTGGTCCCCTAGGTGCCCCATAGTGGCTGGAACTTTCTAAATATTTTCATAATTTTACGAATTTACTTGAAAATAATCTATGTTTAGTCTATGTTTCATCAACATACCACTCTGAAATGCTCATATCTCGGCTGGGTGTCAACAGTATAACAATATGAAAGCCTGGAGTATCCTCTACCTCCGCTACAGCCATAACTGAGCCAACCGGACTCCCAGTGACTAGTCATTGGCAGTTTTCGACTGGTCTAAGTTAAAACCAGTCCAAACTGGTCCGGACCGAGTTGGCAACTATTCCGGACTGGTTGCTATTGGTTTCGGTCTCAGTTGCACTCCTTTACTGATTGTGAAAGACTGGTTCTGGTCTGGTTGCCTCAAAATACCAAAAAAGACCGGACCTGGACTGGACTTTAAAATACTAGCCATGCCATGCAGGAACAGGTAACAAACCCACTACTGGTGTAACCCATTCTCAATGCTCACAGGTACCTTGGATCTTGGACCGTGCAGGTTACAGTATAAGTCAGCACACTCTGAATCAGATTTAGATTTAGATTCAGTATACAGTACCATACAGCTGCCTAACACTGACTGTTAAATAATATACTAATAGCATCTGAATCAAATTTAGAATGGAAACCAACTAGGATGTCCGACTTGTCCAAGATTCATCATGATTGACAGAAGCGGCAGGAAACAACTTAGACTCTGAGTCCAGGCACATTATTAGTAAACAATGAAGGTGACATTGACAGTCTGCTGTACTAATCAGCAAACCAACTTTTTTGCTTTATAGAGACTATAGAGTGCCCCTTGTTGGACAGACCTGTACAGTCTGTACAGACAGGTGGCTGTGTCAGACATGTTTTTTGGTCAATTAGTAATTGATTAGCTAACCAGATCAATTCTAACCAGATACTAACCAAGCATGACTAGGCACACTAACCAGAACTAACAAAGCAAAATCCTAACCAGACACTAATGACTTTGCTGATATTCCTAACCCAGACTAACATTGATTTGCCTCCTAACCTGGACTAAGTAGTGCTTTGCCAATATTCCTAACCCAGACTAACCAATGTTTTGCCTGCTAACCTGGACTAACAAATATTTTTCTCATAACCCAGACTAAGGACATATTTCCATGATTGACTTCTATGGCTACTGATTTTTCCTGATTTTTCCCACCACTCTTTGACTTCACAGAAATCAATCTATGTTTTATCAACATACTAGTTGAAATTAGTTATATCTCAGCTGCCTGATTACTCATCAGCAAATCCCAAAAAATCCCACAGAAATCCACAAACACTCACAAAATCACCACTGGAACCACAGAACCCCCAGAGGTCCACAGAGCCACAGCCACCCAGCTTCCCAGATCCACAGAATATCACAGCATACCAGCACTCCCCAGAAGTTCACAGTATCACAGCCACTAAGCATGACCAGGCACACTAACCCGACATAACCAGACATGACTCCTAACCAAATATTAACCATTCATGGCTTTGTCAATATTCTTAAACCAGCCTAACATTGATTTGCCTCCTAACCTGGACTAACTATTGATTTGCCTGATACTAACACTGATATTTCTGTTGTAAATTACCATTACCGACCGACCAATCTTAGTTCAGAAGACAGTCCGACCTCAGTCTGGCATTCACTGACAGCCAGGACTAGAGTCCAGACACACCAACACTCGGACTAAGGTCAGGTGACCTACCCTCAGCCCTCATCCTCGACGTCACTACATTACTATGACGTTCCCACTATCATTACATTACTAACCACTCCCTTATATCATTATGTAGATATTCTGTCACTTAGAATGTATGTAGGTCATACCTCATGTAGTCCGGATGTCAGTAGCCTTATCTTCTTCTCTTTCCAAGTGTCCAAGTCAGCCCCTGAGTGATAGACCGCTAGTCTGCCAGACTTAGGTTTACTTCAGATACTGAGCAACACTAATGTGATAAGGGAGATACACCGGGCGCTTGATGAATTCCAAGTACGCGTCTGCAGGCGACATGTGCTTCTGACCCCTCTGCAAGTAATACAACATATAGGTCATCCTCTTCAAGGATTTCCCCAGTACCAAGGAACCTTGCATGGTGATTGACCTTTTTGATGATGGAATCATGAGCAGTAAGGTTGTCTGGCAGTTGCACATAGATTGAATCCATATTTCCGGGCTCCCCCAATCGACACATGCAGATGCTCGTGACATCTGACCCTTTGTTTTTCTTTACAGGTCTTACTCCAGAGTGTGCGGTCTTTTCGTGAGTACCCCTCCAATCATTCCAGACTACTGGTATCATTTGTCATCCTGTCCAACACAACTGAAAACTCCCCCGGGGCGCCTCATCCACCATCTCCTTAGGCATTCTGGGAAGAAGTCCAAAATCATTTCGAAACTAAACTCGACCAATTCACCTCCGCTGCTAAGAAGGTCGCCGATCCCAGACCATGGGATGAAGACTGAGCCAAGTTCAGATTGTGGTATGCTTGCCTCAACCTGTTCGCCATCACAAGGAAGGATGACAAGAGAGACAAGGCAGCAATGCTTTGGTCTCGACTCGGCAAAAAAGCGGAGCCCTATGCTCTATCGGAGATGGAGAAATATGCGGAGAAAGAAGAGTCTGGATACCTAGAATAGACCGCTCTCTGCAAGGACCTTAAGGAGTACTTTCAAATCCAGCGCTATGTCCATGAAGCATACCAGAAGCTACTCCGGCTTCAACAAGGAACGACTCCAGTTGATGAATTCATTCGAGATTTGTCCAGTTAGCCGGCAACACTGAAATTACCAATGAGAATCCTCCAGTCTACTAAAGAAGGCGGTCTCTTTCAAAATTTACAATTTTCACAAGATGCATGGGACCAAGCTCAAATTAAAGCAGTTCACCGAGCTAACCCAAGCATACATCGAACTAGCCCGTAAGTTCGAGAAAGTAGCCACCAAGAGACCAGCCCACAAAGCCTCTACCGGAGTACCTCGTCCCTTCGGCACACGACCTCTCCCGACTCTGCCCGGGCCTCGTCCTGCATCCTCAGTTCCCCCGTGGCAAGCAAGGCCACAAAGTAGCTTCTACAAAGGTCCGGCAGGCTATGCACTGCGCGGTCAAACCTTCCCTGTACTAGGAAAACCTATGGAGATCGATGCCGCGTATATCGACAATCGGACGTGCTACTCTTGTAATGAAAAAGGACACATCTTGCGCAATTGTCCGAAGAACCCCTACAAGTGCACCAGCCCACCAAGGCCACAAGGACAACTGGTACCCCAAGCCCGGACTATATGGGTACAAGACCACTATGGTCAATGGATTGAAATTCCAGACTAAGATGGAATAATGGAGTAGGAAGCAGCTCCCTCTGTCCGGTCCGCAATCACAGAGTATATGTCTGAAGAAGTGGAAGCGTATTGGAGAGACCAGTTGACCACAGAAAGATTGGCGGCAACCGGCGAAGTATCAAAAAATTAGGTACCTGTAGTTACACGAGGGGTGTAACTGCAGACAGACAAAAGTGTCCTTTAGTTATGAATTCTTCAGTACCAATTTGTTATTCTCCAGTATATAGAATGTCTAAATCAGCGTCCCCATCTATGGGCATGGCACTCAAAGACAATAAAAAGGGTATACTTGATTCTGATTCAAAAGAAAAAGAAAAAATCACTGCACGAATAATGCAGTTGTACAGAAATTCTCCGGACTTCATTATGGCTTGTAGCTCTATTTATAGATCTCCTCCTTCCATTTCCTTCACCGGTCGAACCTCTTGAAACTGTTTCGAAGTTCAGACTACCCTCCGGACTCCCGGCAGAGCCTTTTCAGTTGTCACGATGAAAGCTTTGTTAGACTCCAGAGCAACCAACACTTTTATTGATTCTCATCTAGTCGACCATTACAAGTTTCCTTTAATACCCCTATCCTGGTATATCTCCATACAAAACGCCGATGGCATTCAAAACTCCAAAAAAGATATCTCGTCCTATGTTAATCTTTCCATTTCGATTTGTGATTCTAAGAGCACTTGGCATTCCTTTCCTGCAAGGGCCTACATTACTATGCTTTCTACTAATGCCCTTTTTCTCGGTTTTGATTTTCTTTCACTACACAATCTGTCTATTGATTGGAATGTTCCATCGCTAACCTTTGATAGGTGTCTGACCACATGCGCCCTGATGACTACACTAGAATATAGAGAGTCCGTGAAGTCCGATCTGAAAGAGTCAGTACTGGCTACACTGCCAGCCCCTAGAGACTCGAATAAAGAAAGACCGAAGGACTCAGTACCAGCTAGTCCGGTAGATTCCCACAAGATAGAGGTTGTTGATGGTGTAAAAACTGGAAATCTCCAAGCCGATGAAATAGAAAATCTAAAAGACAAGATATCAAAGGAGTTCCATGACTTCCTCGACGTATTTTCAGAGCAGGCCTCATTCCGTATGCCAGCACACAAGGTCTGGGACTACACCATTGACTTGAAGTCAGACTTCATTCCCAAGAAGGGCCATATTATACCGTTGTTGGACTCCGAGACTCAGGAAGTCTGGACTTTCCTTGACTCGAAGTTGAAGAAAGGATACATCCGCCCTTCAAAGTCCCCGCAGACCTCTCCGCCAGCCTGGGTCTTCTTCATCCCTAAGAAAGACGGAAAGAAATGGCTGGTCATGGACTACTGGTATTTAAATGAAGGCACTATAAAAAACAACTAGTATCCATTGCTGCTTATTCCAACGTCAATAGATCAGCTTAAAGGAGCCAACATGTTCACCACACTAGACTTGCAGTGGGGATATAACAATGTCCGAATGAAGGCCGGTGATGAATGGAAAGGTGCTTTTGTTACACCACTTGGAGCTTACAAACCGATGGTTATGTATGGTGGTTACACCAATGCGCCGTCCACATTCCAAGCAATGATGAACGACATATTTCATAACATACATCGTAATGTAGCAAAATATCTCGATGATTTATGTATTTTTACCGGTGGTATCTCTCAGGAAGAGCATGCCGAAATAGTCCGGGAAGTCCTTAAACGTCTCTGGGAGAACGATTTATTTGTGAAACCTTCTAAGTGTCATTTCTTTCAAAAGAAGGTGGATTATTTGGGCATGGTGGTATCTAAAGAGGGGGTCGACATGCAAGGAGACAAGACCAAGGTAATTGCGGACTGGCCGGTACCAAAGACCGTGAAGCAAGTTCAGTCCTTCCTCGGACTATGTAACTATTACCGGCGATTCATCGATGGATTCGCCAACATCAGTAAAACCTTATTAACCCAGAAGGAACAGTCCTGGGTGTGGGCCGAAGATCAAGAGTGGGTGTTCCAAACTTTGAAGTGCAAGTTTGAAGAAGCACTGCTATTGGCTTACCCCAATCAGGACAAGGAGATCTGTGTTGAAAGAACACCAGTCCGCCCTTAGTCCGTACCAGACTGACCAGACTATTTACATACTTTACACGGACTACCTTAAGTAGTACATTCCCATGGACCGTGTAACTCAGTATATATAGTGTGTAGATACATTCACATGGAATAAGCACTCCTGTTCTAATACTATCGCAGCATCTCTAAACAAGACACTTAGATGAGTCCCAAGTGGTAATTCCTATACCCTCAAACAATCTGGATAGAGACCGATGCATTGGACATAGCTACTAGAGCTGTGCTCTCGGTCTGGTGTGAAGACGGACTATGGTGGCCCAGTGCCTTTATTTCACAAATTCACATTCATTCGATGCTGCAGAGTGGAACTACCCTATTTATGATAAAGAACTTTTAGCAGTAATCTGCGCTCTCAAGGAGTGGCGGCATTATCTGGTCGGTAGACCAAAGTTTGAGATTTGGACTGATTACAAAAACTTGGAGTATTGGAAAAATCTGCAGACATTGTCCGCTAGACATGCACGTTGGCACGCAGTACTCCAAGAGTTTAATTATATTATGGTATATAAACCAGGAACTACCAATTCTCGGGCTGATGCTTTATCTCATAGACCGGATCACGGAGATGTGATATCTAATTTACAAGTTGTTGTATGGCTTGTGATACAAGATAATGGTTTTGAACAAGCTTATGCCACCATGAAATCCACAACAACCATATATAAGCACTCCTGATTATTAATATGCATTGGATTCGGTAGATAAGGCTGCCACAGAAGATATAAATCATTGTGAGACTAGTAATGCCTGACAATAACACGTTAACAACAGCGATAAAAGAGAGAAAGGAAACCATAACGAGACACCTGCCAAACAGACTTTGTGAGTGGGAGAACGACAGCGTGAAATGAGCTCTCCGCAGCTTCTGACTCATTCCATACTGTGGATGATGCATTCTTCCCTGTGATTCCATCGCCTTCCATTCTCATAGTACTTAAGAACTGTCTTGTCATTTTGTACTTCTGAGCTAGAGCTACGTGAAATATCACTCAAAGTTCTAAGTACCCTTTGAGTCCTTCATTCCTTCATTCCCTCATCCCTCAGTCCCTCAGCCCTCTTGAGTGTGACCCTCCTCAGTACCTTCGTCTTCAGAGTCTTGCCAGGTGTTATGTTTGCTCGACTACTCCTTCATCATGTTTTACCCCACCTCCAAGTCTACATCCAACCCTACCAGGGCCAGCTGTAAAATAATAGTAGTGTAGTACATGCCACCATGTCTTAGATATGTTCTCTAGTACAGTAAAACCCAAGCAAGGGTACAGGTAAGGGTATGGGTATGCTGCTGTTAGTGTTTAAAGGTCTGGTCCTAAGACCACAAAAAGACCACAGACTGGACTGGACCTCTAGACTGAAAAAGACTGATTTTTTCGGTCTGGTCTTTCTCAGTTTCACTTGGTCTTGGTCTTAGTCTTGTCATTTCTCAAAAATAAAAAGACCAATTAAAAACTGGTCACAACTGGTCTTTTGGGAGGACTGATGTTGCCCCCTATTTTTACATATGTCGAAGTATTTACCCTGATTTTTGCATATTTGTATGATTTATTTTGAGTTAGTTATGTTATTTATAATATATTGACAAAGGTCAAGATTGGTCACAGCTCACCTGCTTATGAACCGATTTATGTTATTATTGGCTCAGATAATAGATAGGGGCTCTCGCCACATTCAGTACAGCCATTGCTAAGCCCGCTAATCACTTGCCAAGATCGCCTGCATTGATACTTCTAGCTGTCTACTGAGCTATATTACATCAATTATTAAAATGATCATATCTCCGGAATGTGTGAAGCATTTTACATAAAAAATATTGGTAGAAAGCTAAAAGCAAGTTCTATTTTTGGAGCATACAAAGGCTGGTTTTAGACCCCAACCGGACCAGTAAAAGACTGATAAAGACCAAAAATCAGTCTTTATTGGTCTTCATCCAGTCTTTTTCATATCAAAACATTTCTAGGACCAGTCTTGGTCTGGTCTTTTCCAAAAAAGGCAAAAGACTGGACCAGACCAGACCTTTAAACACTAGCTGCTGTGGTACTCCCACACATACCAGGTATGAGTATCATACCTGTGACATTGCCTGGCTACTATACAGCTCAGCCACAGCTTCATCCTTGAAACAGTGCAAGAAGCCAGTTGCAAGGTTCAAATGGTTGCCAATTGGCCAATAAGAAGATATGCTTAGAGCCTTGAACTGGGCAGAGGAAATTGCCATCAGGTATTATATACAGTGTGAGTGTACCAAGCAAGCAAATAACTCAGACTCCGTAACAATGGTTTACAAAGTTGCACTGTGGTACTAAGTCCACAAAAGTATGCTAAGCCAAGCGACCTGAAATGAATTGGCTGTCACTGACCAAAGTTTCCAGGGTTGTAAATCCTTCATCTACTATTCTATCTATGAATGCTGCACTGTCCGAGCTGTGGGAGACATGATTTCAAGGACTAGCATACTGTTGCAATGCATATGAGCCAGCCATCTTCTAGGTGCAATACCTGGGTTAATAATCTCGTTCAACTGCAAGACTCTGTCATTAATTTGAGTTCAGCCAGCTGCACTCACAATCAGGACACCGAGTCTAACACTATTGCAATGGACGTTGAGCAGGAATTTCTTGTCTTCAATTCTTTGTTGGATCATGACGAGCTTGAGGATATTAATTACCTCAAGTATCCTAGATACGTCTTGGAATATATCCTCTACGTAACCTTGTCTTGCACCTGAGGAGATGCTTCGACCTTGAGTGCCCAAATATCCTGGCCATCAAAGTCATCCTAAGACTCTTTGAACCTAAGCTTCTGATCTCTCAACCCTCAGAACTTCTCTTAGTCCCTTTGTTCCCCATTTTTCCCTCTCAAAAGACTATCCCTCAAGGCTACTCTTGTTCCTACCTAGACCAAGTGTAACCAATTGTATGTCCATAATATTTTCTCCTATAATGGCTGTGGCTGACCATTGTACGGTGTGCACTCAAGGTAAAATTGCTATGTTTTTCCTTCCATACTGCAAGGGACCTTCATGTGTTGTAAATCACTGTTACTGACCGACCGATCTCAGTCCGGATCACAGTCCAACTGCAGTCCAGCATCACCGACAGCCAGGACTAGAGCCTGGACACACCGACACTCAGACTAAGGTCAGGTGACCTACCCTCAGCCCTCACCCTCAATGTCACTACATTACCATGACATCCCCACGATCATTCTATTACTACTCACTCCCTTATATCATTATGTAGACCTGATGTCATTTAGAATGTATGTATATAATGCCTCATGTAGTCCACCTGTATGTAGAATAATCCACTTGTATAAATACTCGAGTCTTTGACCTCTTGAGTTTATTGCCAAAGTCCTTTGCTTCCATCCATATCCTTTTCTCTTTCCAAGTGTAGTCATCAACCCCCGAGTGCTAGTCCAATAGTCCAACCGGACTTCAGTTACTTCATCATGGATGAGCAGAACTACTCCCCAACCGGTCAGGACCGGTCTTTTGGGTGGGCTGATGCTAGCCCCTATTGGGTAGTATATTGACTGATTTTGGATTTTATTTGAGATAGTTATAATAATTTCTCAAAATATTCTCCAAAATGACATATCACTCGAGGCCACGTGACTCGGCTAACTTCGGTACAGCCACCCCTAAGTGCCGATCCCACACTATTTCATTCTCAGAGATAGGTTTTCTCAGTAGATATACTCGAGAATGACATGCTAACTTCGGTACAGCCACCCCTAAGCGCCGATCCCACACTATTTCATTCTCAGAGATAGATTTTCTCAGTAGATATACTCAAGAATGACATGCATTCTTAAATCAATCATATCTCAGCGACCCCTGAACCAATTTGGATGAAACAAATATGGGCCAGAAGCCAGGAATCTGTAGTAGTTTTCACAACCCTGAAGACCGGTTAAGAGCCATAACTGAACCAGCAGCAGACTGACAAAGACCGAAAGATTGATTTTTGGTCAGTCTTGGTCCGGTTATTTGCTGGAGGTTCTATCTATGCACTTGCACTACTTGCAGGATTGGAGCTTCGGAGATCCCTGACATCCATGAAGGGGTCATCACACATGGATCTTGGCAACCTGCTGAGATCTCCTCTGAAGGGTAAGCCTCCAGTTTGCATCTCCGTTTCTTATTGATGGGAAATCATATAGATGGTCACCATTAGTGTTTAAAAGTCGAAAAGACGGACCAAAACACTTCAGTCAACCCCGAAACAGGACCTCTTAGGTGTACTTTTTGAGTCAAAAATTACACCTAAGAGGTCACTTTTGCATGGTTTGCCCCGTGATTTTCTACACAATCCTGTGCCCAAGAATATGGAATATTATTCTGCCTTTTATGATCATGGGCATACCTTAGGTGATTTTCATGGTCTTCCTAGACATATCCATGCACTTTTTTGTGGTGAATTTGAGCATTGTTTGGGCATATCCTGGATCACTATTTGAGCATTTTTTGGTGAATCTGAGCATTGAGGTGTTGTCCCAGGTAGTCCAGATTCTGATTCTGATTCTGATTCTGATTCTATGACTTATGGTACTTTTACTTCGTGCCGGCTTTACTTAACTCGGTTAGTTGATGAAACCAGTTATTAGTCGTCGCTTCATGTAGTCAACTTAAGCCTCATCAACAAAGCTTACGAAAGAGAGAAACATAGTACAGAATACATTCCTGGAAAAACTACACGACTGATCAAACAACAACCTTGTTTATAACACCACAAAACTGACGACAACTCGTGAGCTTTACCCTAGCCTCGGCCGAGGCTCTTGTAGCTTACACCATACAGTACACGGTCACATTTCTGCTGGAATAAGACGGTCAGACATTCAATTTATTTGACGTCAGGAATGAAGTGGATTACTCACATTTACGACTCGCTAGAGCCTATGCTTGGGGATGGCATCTTCATTGGCTTGTGTAACCGAAAGCATACATGTTTCTTTTGTTACAGAAGCCAGCGAGGACATTTTCGGGAGTAGTATTGCCCAGAGATGGTCGTAATCGAGCTTCTGTGTGAATGACAGACCTTGAGCATAACTGAATGAAGCTAGCGAGATATACAGGAACCTCCAATGAGGTTTCTAGCGATTGTTTGAGCTTCTGCATGGATGAATGCGAGGGATGGCGTCGACGATTAGCAATCAACCATGGCAACAAGCCATTGTGGAGGTATAAAAGCATGTACGCAAGTGCTTCAATGTCATCTCTCCGACTCAGCTCTCGTGACCACTGAGCGATGTAAAGGCTGGTGTACCGATGAGTTGACGAGTGTCTTCCATAGGGATGTGGATGCGAGAGGATGGGTGGCGATAGTGCTTCACGATGCCGAAGAAGGATATTGTGTGGTTTTATATCGTGGTGAACGAGGTGGTGGGAATGGATGTGTTCAAGACAGATGATCTAGTTGCTGCTTATTAGCCATACTAGCTGACGGTGATGAGACGAACTGACCATTTGCAGTCCAATCTCAGTGACACGACGAACCGGAAATCTACTCGGTGATGCACGAAAGGTTCTCAAGGACCATAACTTGGTAAGTTGCCTCTGTACCAAACCAAAGGGCTTGAGGCAGCCCTATGCTATCATGGAGCTGTTTTAGGATTGTATATTTGTTCTCCAAGGGAGAAGCAGATGTTGATTGAATGGTTTCGAATTTAGCCGCCAACCTCATTGGTAATTATGTCTTCAGTGCAATACACTGTGGCTGACAAAGTTCAGCCAACATGACTGAACTTTATTACACATTTCCCTCACCATAGTAGGACCCAGAACCAAGCTGTTCCTTCAAAACATATCTCCCATCAATATGGGCCACCTGCATGCCTTTGTGTCTCTTATATATGTGGCGCCATAAGGGCTGCCTATATATAAATAGGAGCGGAGTTTGAAGCGGAGCTACAACTATATATCGCATGACATAAGGTCATATACGCTACACAACAGGCATGGGTACATTTAATGTGTTAGAAAACATTAGTAATGGTGTGTAATTAGTACAACTGTTGAGACCACTAGTTTAGTGTAGGAAATTCCAATGTTATTTTTCCTATCCCTTTCAAATACAATGTCACAACAGTGTTGTAATAGTAAATCTATTCTGCCTGCTGGGGGAGATGTTATACTATGGCAATTATTTGACTTTTCCAAAGATAATTTCATGTGAAAGATGTTTGTGTGATTTAAACTATCACAGTGTTTTATAGTCTAAATACCATATCAGGTAAAAGTCTGACTGTGCCACTTGCTGAACTGCAGTGTAACAGGCAAAGGAAAAGAAAAACAATCATTCCATAGATCTCAATGGTACAGTGTCAGTATATTAAAACTATATACACAAGCAAAAGGTAAAATATGCTGTCCCTCAACTAGGGTAGAATCAATAAAAAACTGAACCGTACAATGAAAGTCACAGTCACAGTGGCACTCCGGCACTCTGATTCGGAATGGCTTTGACTCAGCCGCCAGGCTCCACATGTCACACAATAATCTACTTAGATATTTTTAGCATAACGCGGACTTGATCATGATCATCGGATGATCATATCTGGATGACCACCTGGATCTCCAGTATGATCATTGAATTAGCGAGCCTCCCTTTCCCCTTGCCCTATCAATATACTCCCAATTCTTCTTTGCATTCAAGAACCACTCTCATCATATGCATCACTACTTCCAGTATGTGTACAATACAACCTGACAATTGATATATCTGAAACTGAGCTCGTTCCAGAGTCACTTGCAAACGTTCTCGACTACCTAACTGAATCAGACGCCAACAGGGATGGAATCAAGGTGAGGAGGATTGATAATCAATCATATATACAGTGTGACCAAGTCTTATCTCTTATCCTGTAGTTATTTTGCGGAATCAATGCACTCGAATTTGATGCCCTTTCGAGTCTCATTGACAAATCACGAATCACACTACTCAAGCCCAGGTGCATTACATAATTCGGAAGTTCTTCATGCCACTCATTAGCTCATCGATGGCAGGTTAACCTATCACAACGGCATCATTATTGTGCAATTACCACTACCATCCCACAAAATCTCATTGGTCCACCTTCGGAAGTGTATGGTCTGTGCCGCAAACCAACTTCCCTTTAATTGCAGTTGCATGAGTGTCACTATGCATACAAATTTCTCCATGAAGTCACGGACTTCGGCGTCCTCCATCACTCCTGACCTCAGCCTGGTTGCCATGCCCAAGAAGCGCCATCACCGCTGCACTGACTACTCGGTCTCCACAGTTGTGGAATGTGCATTCTCCCAGAACAAGAACGCACTTTTAGAGAAGCTTGAGGCTGTGATCGCAGCCCACCCTGGCATCAGTGTTCTTGCAATAGGAATTGTCATTCATGAAGAGCAACAGTACTCTCAGTCATGGTTCGGATCAGAAGCTTGGAAATTATTCTCTCAGATGGACTGTCTCAATGCTGATGCATTCTTTGCGTATTGTCACCCCACTGATGATGACGACCTATCAACTGACGGATCTGACTCTGCCAAGTCTGACGAGGGGGAGTCTAGTAATGAGGAGGTTTTACTCCACCCTGTTACTGTCACTGGCCATCACTGGTGTAACATTACATCTGTGAAATTTCACGTCTGGATTAAGGAAGCCGATAGTCCAATTGTCATTGGTACAGCCAGGATGGCGCTTGAAGGGGTAAGAGGATCATATCATCATATTGGTAGTAGTCCAGAGTAACATAATGTTGATTTAGACTCTATACCTGGATATCAACATCATTGAAATTGAGCCAATAATCCAAGAAGGCTTCTTGAAAGTGAGGGACTCCATCACCAAGTATAGCAAGAAGGTTTCCACATCCAACACAGCTAAGTTAGAAAACGCGCCTGCTACAATTTCTATCAATTGGAGGCAGTTCCAGCGAAAGCTGATCCCCGGAGCTGACTACACCGCCCACAACTGTTATGTAGAATGATATTGATCACACTTCCGCAGACTCAAGCGGAGTCACTCGGATGAAGACTATCAAACTGAAGGTTCTGGGGAAGAGTTTGAGTCTGGGGCTGAGGTCGAGGATGAGGTCGAGGTCACAAAGCAGCCGTGTCATTATTTCTGTCCTCAGAAGGTGCAGAGGACACACTAGTGACTGACTCGGAATTGCCAGAAAGTTATGTTTTCTTACTATGACTCTATGATACACTGCTTCTCGAATTCGTTTGTCGTTTCCCCTTATGTACAAGACTACAAGTCTGCAGGCTGCAGCATGTAAGTACTTAGCTATAGGACATCGCCCAAATTACGAATCGCTAAAGGTTCAGCCTTGAGGCTCGGTTCCCCTACGTGACTCATTGGACACATGGAAATTTTTGTGAGTCGTGGTCTTATTTGTAGGATGGTATAAAAAGGCTCCCTCACAGTTCACCTGAGCTTGAAGTCGAATCTACTACCGTGCATGACCATGAGACCTGCAAGAAGACAGGGAGGTAGAAAGGGCACCGTGCCGGAAGTTCCCAAGGCAGTTGTCCCTAGTAACATTCCTACTGACGGTGCTGTTCCTGCTGACAGTGGTGTTCCTGCTCTCGGTCCTCCTGCACCGGCCCCTCTGGTTCCTCAAGCTGCCCAAAGTCCTCAACGACCAGCTCGAGACCACCACCAACCCAGGCATTATAGCAAAACCACTGGCGCAGAAGTCAATGAGGAAGAATTTGATCTCGATGTCAGTGGTGGATCGTCAGAAGAAGATGACCGTCTGCCTCCTCGGACACAGGAAAGAGCCTCACATTTGACCACGACCACGGCTGCCACTTGAACACCACAGACCCCTCTATTCAAAGCAGCATTCTCGACAAGCTACACATTCGACACACTCACGCCCTTCTTAAAGCCAACCTCAACGTGACCATCAATACGCTCCATGCACCGGTTCCCGCAGAAGGTGACAGCACTCGACCAAGTTTGGGGCAACCTAAACCAGACTATCGTGCTAATGTGCCGGAGTTTTCGATCAAGGCCCTACAGGCTTGCCTGGTTGACTTCATTATCGCCGATGACCAGGTATGTCTCAGCGCAATAATGTATGATTACTCTAATACTTGGTGTAGGCTATCAATGTGGTTGAGTGTCTGGAGTTCCAGAGACTGCTCTTCCTCATTCAAAGCGATTTGAAAGAGTCAGACATCCCTCATTGCACCAAGACTCACAAACTTATTCTCAAAGCCTGGCAGGATTGCTTCACGCAGACAAACACTGAGCTTAAAGTGCGTTGTTATAGCTAAACATCATCTCCCTTTCCTCAACTACTTCACAGAATGCAGCTGGCGAAATATTATTCACTTCAGATATATCGTCTGCCACTGACATGCGCTTATATATGGCGGTTACTGCTCATTGGATCGCAGGAGACGAGGGTGATGGTGCACTCAGCCTCAAAGCAGCCTTGATTGCATTCTACAATCTTCCTTCGCACTATACGGGGGAAGCAATCACAAGGGCCCTACTCAACCTCATCGATTGTGCCGAAATTCCTGTGAACAAAATATGTATGCCACCGTTTTTGTAGCCACAAGTGAATTGTTATTCATGCCTGGACTCTTGTAGATTGCGTCAAACAATGACACCATCATGACTAAGCTCACAGAGCTCTTACAGGACGAACGCAAATTCACCTTCACTGACAAGCCCAAAGAGTGTCGTGTTTGCTGTTTCCCTCATATAATCAACATCTGTGTCCAACATGTTCTCGAGGCTTACAAGCAGGCCGATTTCATCAATGTTCCGTTGACTTGGAACAGCATCCCCAGTGAGAATTGGGTATGACCAGAACGGTTCAGATGCGCTCACGTGTGCACGAGCATATTTTATCCGCGCAAATATGATTAGATAGGATTGATGTGATCCATATGTACACCACATTGTGCTATGTTGCAATACATTGTAACAATCTACCCCACAAAATGTAGTTGACGTGTTCCAATAGCACAATCACATCACACTGCTCAAGCAATACGGAACACACCACTGATCGCATACATTCTACTCCTGAGCCCTCCCTTGGTCGAAAGCCTCGAGAACTCTCAGAAGGATGTGTCAGTTTGTCAGCCGTGACCTGCAGGAGTTACAACAGGGGCTATCCACATCAAGTACCTGAGGCGACCTTGTATCGCCATGTTCGCAAAGCTGATAACGAAAAAGAAAAGACACGGATTCGAGATCGAAAAGGCCTAGCATTGCAAGATGCTATCAATCTGTATCATTCCGATCAGCAGAATGCATCCGGTTCCAGTCGAGCAACATCTGGTGCTAGGCATAGCAGCACGAAACAGATTGGAAGCAATGTAGACAGTCCTACCTATTCAGGCCAAAACGTGTTAGACAGGACTCACATGACGATACCGGAGATGTAGATAATACTCGACAGCCTGAGGTAAAATACTCATATAAACGTCTAATCTAGATTCTCAAATACATGTCCTGTGTATCCCTAGATTCGGAGACCATCTAGCCCCTCTGAAGACCATCAGGATGAACATTATGATACTCCTGTCTCCCCTGGTGCTGCACCCAATGCAGATTCATTCGATTATGAAAACTGACCAGACTCGGATGAGCCCCCTCCTCCTCCGTTGGAAGAAGAAGACCAACCAGAGAGTCAGCCCCCTCCTCCTCTGCCAAACCAACCCCCTCCTGCACGTGTTGTGTATAATCAAAGACATCCCCCTCTGTTTGATCTGGATGCACTCTCCAGATCAATTCTTCTTCTCAAGCTGCGGGATGCCATGGATTTTGTTATGATCATGAAGAACGCACAGTTGGAGGACCCGATTGCGAAGATGATGCCTGCGATGATTGAAAAAATTCGAAATCCCTTGTGCACTGGCACACCGTTGGTCATTCAGAATATGGGTATTTGTCATAGCATCTGATCATACCTTTTGCTCCAGCATGCATCTGGGATCATTGCCTCAATGAAAGAATGCTTCCCACGAGCTCAGGACGTCGAACTTCGAGTGCCTTTCCTTCAAGGGAGTCGAGTCTTTTCTTGCCACAAATACTGGAGTGGAGCACATCTTGCACGATAGTATGTGTCCTGATTCTTGCTTGCCCTATGAAAACCTAGAGAACTGTCCGATGTGTCAAAAATCGCGATGGAATGAAGAGTGACTACGAGAAAGCAACGGTCAATGCAAAATTCCAGCGAAGCAGTTTCCTACGATCCTTATTGGTCCACAATTACAAGCACGTTACCGAGATCCGAAGAGTGCCCGAGATATGGCACAGTGGTTGCGTGAGAAGACTGATGAAATAATGGAAGAACTCCAGCGTACACGAAAGGTCCCGGTGATCGAGGATATTGCAATGGGATCTGATTACCTTGGTGTGGTTATGGATGGCAACATCGGTCCAGACAACATAGTCCTTATGGTATCGCTCGATGGTGCACAATTGTACGAGGACAAACAGAGCGACATGTGGATCTACGTCTGGATCATTGTCAATTTATCTCCCAAACAGCGTTATCGCAAGCATCAAGTCCTTCCAGGTGGCTTTATTCCAGGACCAAACAAACTGAAAAATCTTGATTCCTTTCTTGTTGTGGGGCTACATCATCTTCAGCGATCCAGCACGAGGGACTACAAATATATGATGCACATCAAGCTTCCACCTTCCAATCCAACCCATATTTAATATATCCAACGGCCGATGGACCTGCCCTCATCTACTGGAATGCTTTGGTAGGACACTCTGGCAAAAATGGTTGCCAGATCTATTGTGGAGTCCTTGGACGTCATAAACCTAGTAACTCCCACTGTTATTACCCTGCGCTTTTGAAACCAGACCAGACCTGTGCTGGGAGCAATCATCTGGACTATCGGGCCCTCGCCTTGCCAACTACCAGACCCGATCAATACGCAAACAATCTTCCCATCCTTCTGTCGTCACGGAATCAAAGACAGTTTGAAGCACATCTTTGCTACTGGGACTCAAACCAACACGTTTGCTGGGTGTTCCCAACTGCTTTACGACTGACATTATGCACCTAATCGGCAATCTGAGCAACACTTTACTGCTGCTGTGGCGAGGAGAACTCAAGTGTGCTCCAACTGATCGAATCAACACCTGGCACTGGGCTGTTCTATGTGACAATGACATATGGAAGTAACATGGTCAAGCTGTCGACATTGCTGGATTATATCTTCCTGGTTCCTTTGATGTCCGCCCACGAGATATTGCCGAGAAACTCAATACGGATTACAAAACTCGCGAGTTTCAGGTCTATCTGTTTGGTCTTGCTCCTGCCCTGCTCTATGGCATCTTACCTGTCGAATACTGGAAAAATTTCTGCAAACTCGTCAGGGGGGTTCAAATCCTATGCCAGCATCATATCTCACTCACGGACGTACGTACGGCTCACACACTGTTAGCAGGATGGGAAAGCAAATTCGAGGCCCTCTATTATCAACGACGCACTGACCATATTCACTTTATCCGACCTTGTATACATCAAGTCCTCCATCTTGCTACCGAAACCATTCGAAAAGGTCCTCCTGTGACCTATGCTCAGTGGACGATGGAGCGAACTATTGGTAACATCAAGACAGATATGCGACAGCCTTCGAATTACCAGGCCAATTTCATGCAACAAGGAATCAGGCTGGCTCATATCAATACACTTCTCTCTTCTATCCCTGCTCTAAAGCCAAGCCCCACTCTCCCTTGTGGCTCTGCAATGGCAGGCAATGGCTATGTTCTCCTTCGCAAATAGAGGGAAGAGCTCATTCCTGCTCACAAGCTTCGTGTTTCTCGTATGGTCAAGGTGAGTCCATTTAGCACAAAATTCAGCACATGTGCTCATTCGTAGCAGTTTCCTCTTGATGGGAATGTTCGCATTAGCGAGGTGCTGTATTTTACCTGCATTGGTCGAGCTGTGGACAACAACGATGAACTCAATGACATGTGGGACTTCACGAACATTGCACTTATTTGGCTCTTTTCTTTTCCAGACCAACATCTACTGGAATCATCCCAAAATATTGTCCCTTCTTATCCACGTTCAAAACATCCTCAGTGTCATTGCTATGGTGCCTCACAAACATCGAACACAAGACGGCGGCACCGAAGATTGGTTCTTTATGGTAGAGAAACCTGGTTTGGATCTCCATTTTACTGGTATTGTTGGGGCTGGTGATGATGAGGACGATGCAAGAAACACTGGTGAAGTTGAGTAATTATACACTTGCAAATTGTCATTCTGTAGACTGCTACTAGTAGTACATATTCATGGAACTCTGAGTCATTCTTCCCTCGCATGTTTACGGCTGAGCCTCTCAATGATCTCGTCAATTGTCCTGACTCGAGGCCACAGATAGAAAGATGATGGAACAAGGGATCCACATGGATTTTCATCATCTGGTGGAGTCCGAGTGTATCGTGTGAGGAGACTCGCCTCTGATACAGCCACGTCGCTTGATTTGTGTTAGCCAGGGGTATATGCAGAGTTATTGACATACCTGTGGGTTTTTCCATCATCGGAATTGTCTGTGGGTGTCAGGCACGAAGGGATCAGCTGACTCGGATTGATAAGAGCCTCGTGCTCTTTGTTGTCATCAGGTTCAGTTTTTAACTGGTCGGTAACTTGAAGAGCCTCGCTGTGTTCTTTGTCGCCAAGTTCTTCTTGTTTGATCAGAGGGCCTGGGCTCGAGTTGGTCACGGTGTTCGGCAAACAAGGCTTGTCCATCACACGAAAGACTATCATCTAGTAGAGAAATTTTTTAGTAGCCTTACCATAGTAAGAATTATTAAATGACCTCATCTTGGTTCCAGGAGTGCCTATATCGAGTGTGAATTTGTACGTGTCCCAGTCCGCATGGACTCTATACAGCCTAAGGAAGAGTATGTCACTGAGCATCTGGACAACAGGCTCTCTGACATCAACATCTGTATCCAAGTCTGTATCAGTGTCTGACATGATGATTTGAGTGTGAAGAGGACTCAGAGTGGATAAAGTTTGTTTATTTGGGGAAACTTTATAGCAACTTTGCTTACGCATCTTTCTTTCTGCCAGTGACTCAGACCACATACACCCTCCCTACTCGACTCACTCATCAAAGAACTCTTTTTCTCTTTTTCTTGCCTCTTTTTCTTGGCTCAGGTCCCACTGCTACCACCATGAGACGGGGGCCTCTAATAGATCCATCTCTATTGAGTGGATCTCAATCAGGCGGATCTCTGTACTCGTACTGTGTTGACAGCACATCTAGCACAGGGAGCCTCGATAATGTGCCACGTGATATGGCTGTGTCTGGCCCGTTGCTGCTGCAGTCACCAACTTTCCACAGGCTGCCTTATGGACCATACTCTAGTATGGTGAGTGAGATCACCTCAACCTGTCGTTGTTCTAGGCGGTTTTGGTCCTGTAGGTGTGTGCATATAGTATGCTTGTTGAATGGAGTCTGCTAATGTTTTTCAAGGGCATAATGGAAGAGTTTACTGCCTTGCGTGAACATTGCAGGCAATTGGAGGATGAGAACCTCAAGCTTAGAACTGAACGTAATACAATCAGGTATGTATCTCCAAATCACACTGTGTCTCAACTGATATTTTGCATTGTCACCGGCAGAGAGCCATTCCGGGTTGTCAATATCAAAGGAGACCCTGACGCTACATCAAATATTGATCTGATTCAAGTTCTAGCAGTAAACCCCGAAACCCGACCAACATGTGAATCATATCTGCATATTCACTTCTGGATGCGCAGAAAGTTCTTGGAATGGCAAGACAGTGCAGAGAGACATGCAAATATTCGTGGATCGACACCTTACCTCGAGCAGGAGAATGGTGACCCCGTCGATGAAATTGTTCTTGTGGAGATTCGTCATACTATGTACAGTGCTTGGGCAGAGTTGTGAAACCGTGGTCTGGCACCGTCGTCATGGGGAAAAATTGGACATTCTGGCCAGAAATTATTTCATCAGTTGGTGGAAAATGCTCATCCGTTGTTTAGGCTGGTGGAGGATGGTTGGAAGCTTGAGCGGTTGGCTATGTTGGGTTACTCGGGTTGGGCTCGCACATATCTTCAAGAGGAAAGCATGTCAGAAGATGCTGAGAATCAGCGGAAGCGAAAAGGTAATCTTTTGCACAGGAATGGAAGCAAGTGTGTTAAAGAGGAACAGTCCGATGGAAATACCATTATGAGCTCATTGGAATCATCTTGCGAGCCTATGGAGCTCAATTCCAAAATCTCAGGAATATCTTCGACCTCAACAACATCTTTGCCATTCCCTCAGGCTGCCAGTGACAGCAAGGCGAGGAGCTTGAGTCCTTTGAGGAAGCAAGTGGATAGCATCGAGGTTATTGATCCGCTGTACATTTTTTTTCCCCTTTGGACATTTTCCTAATCACTCCATACTAGATCTGATCTGTACCTCGAGGACTCGGACAACAGAGCTGAAAACTCTACCCTCGAGGTATCTGGTCCTGAAACTCAGCCTGTCATTGCAAGAATCGCCAGTATTACCACTTCCGAGTCTGCATCTGCCACTTTCACTAATTCTGCTGCTGCCGTCATCACTGCCAATCACATTGCTTCCAAGTCTGCACCTGCCACTTCTGCCACTGTCGATTCCACCATCGTCGTCTGAACTGCCAATCATGTTGCTTCCAAATTAGTGTTTGAAAGTCCAGTTGCTGGACTGAAAAAAGACCGCAACTGAACCGAACTTTATTCTATTGGCAACCGAACTTCGGTTGCAGTTGCCTGTGGTTCAATTAATTTCGGTCTCGGTTGCAGGCATTGCTGCAAAATCCAAGACCGTGAAAAGACCGGTTGCCATATAATATGGTAGGTCAAACGACATAAACTACTTCATACATGAGGCTCAAGCACGAACAGACTACAACTATGCTACTACTTCGACATCTAAAACCCCAGGATGTACTGTCACGAACTCCTCATCCATCTCACAAAGCTCCGAAAAGTCTTCGAGGTAAACCTGCTCACATTCCTGTGAGTTTGTTGTAGCTTGGTTGATGATATCACCCCGCCACACGTGCTTCATGATTTGCAGCTGCTCGAAGCAATCAGATCCCAAGCGAGATCGCCGATCTGTTGCAATCTCCCCACCAGCCGAAAAGACCCGTTCACACGGTACAGACGATGCTGGGATTGTGCAGACATCTCTTGCAATCAAAGCAAGGACCGGGTAGATAGATGCATGTTTCTACAAAAATATATCACTGACTGTCAAATAAATCCTCGATGTCATACTTACCTGCCACCACACGACGACATCCATGTCCTTTGAAACGTTCTGCTCGATAACGGTGAGATACCGCTGGAGCTCAGCTGCCCACCCCAACATGGACTCATTGTTGCGGGTTGCCTGTTCCAGAAGCTCGCGTCAATGCCGGTCGTATTCAGACTCGAGCGTTTCGGGGGGGCCCTGCATGTTAGTGGTTTGATGGGTAGATCGCGTGGACTTGGAGATGGGATCACGAGCGTGGTCTCGTGCATACTCCCGCATCGTGTTCTTGACGATCTTCAGCGCCTCGTCGTACCAATTCTTGGCATGCGGGTTCCCATCGGCACACTCTTTCTCTTGTTCTTCTAGTCCGCCCCACGCCATCTTGATGTATTCTAATTTGTAGTACGGGTGAAGAACTGTGAATTGTGAGCACCGGCGTGAATCGAAACAGGGAATAGAACGAGAGTAAACGTACCCAGAGCCAAGACAAACACTGGCTTGTCATCAAGCTTGTTGTAATATTTTTTAATCTTCAATATCGCCGCTTCGATTGCACGGTTGAACTGAGTGTACTTGGGGAGTTCTTTCTTCACTTCCCACGCCGTCAGAAGCTCTTCGAGGGCCGGGATTGCACGCCACAGTGTTGGATGTAGCTCACTCAAGAAAGATTGTTGGATATTATCCGCGTCCTTTGATACAGTTAGTGTACTAGGCACATAGTCGAGTAAGGTTACATACCATGATGACCGAGCACGTATTGTTCACATGCTCCCAGAGCATTGGATCTGTGAGTCATGGTGAGTCACGGTGAGCCACGGTTAGAAGGTTAATTACCTTGATTGCAAGCGTGCATATGGTTGCGACTACATCCAGTGAGTCTCCGACCATGCGGCTGTCGAGCTGCGAGGGATCATACTCCCAAATGGACGTTGTGGTCTCAACGACTGTGATCTTCGTGATAACGGACATGAGCTCGGTAATTGCCAAGTTGATGACGTGGGCGAGGCAAGGGAGACGGTGTTGGAACGGGTCGAACGAGTAAATGTTCCGCTTGCCAAGAATTGATTCAAGTTGGTCGCACATCGTGTCATTATTACTTGCATTGTCAGCTGGAATACAAAATAGCTTGGAATATCGATGAGCTGGTGTCACAGGAGATGGAGATGACAACGTACCTTTGTGCCACTAGCAGATATAAGACCTGCACGCTCGGCGAGAACAGCTACATGGTGACCGAGATTCTCTCCGCTGTGTGCGCCAGAGATGTTGTGGAAAGCGATCACAGTGCTTCGTAAGTCCCACTTGGCAGTGATTTCGTCGACACGGATTCAATGTGCCATGATTCCTAGGAATGATGCCTTCGTCTGCTCGACAGACCAAAGGTCCAGCATGAGCGAGACACGCCCAGTAGCTTGAGACTAGTAGAGTTGATTAAATATATTGTGGTTCGAAGAAAAAAAAAGAATTACCCGGAGTTCAGGACCCAGCTGTTGGAAGAACTTGGTGAAAGCATTGGCGACGTACAATTTGACATCATGTGTTGACGGGAGGTCGAGTTTGGTTGCCGCGGGACGCATAGCCACCAAGCAGTTTCGAAACGTGGCCTTGTCAGCCACCATAAGTGACTTGGTTACCAGCTAAAATCAGTTCACGTCATAGTAAGTAGTAGTATAATAAATCCATACCTGATCATCGCATACGATAAACTCTGCCACAGCCTTCAGCACGGCCTCCCTCAAAAACGAACGACCTGGTCCTGAAACGTGTGCATCAAGAGTCATCTGCGCGCTCTTTTTTTGCCCACCCTGTTTCAACTTCTCTTGTCGCTTCCGCAGTACCTCTCGTGGAATTGCATGATGGTTTTCAGCAATCCCTCTCTCCACGCACCGCTCCTGATATACCTCGTAGTGAAGCCGAATGTGTTGGTGACACGACGAGTTACTCCCAACATGAAACGCTTTCCGCTTTCCCTTTGTTGCAAGAAATTTCTCGTCAATCCTGCACATTGGATCCCGGTGAGTCACGCAGTCTCATACATATCACAAACAATATTTCTTACTTGCACACCGTGCACCAGCGACCTGAAATTAACTCAACCGAACCATCCGACTTCACGAACCGAACATTGACACGATCGGAGAACACGGTGAGTAGGTCAGCCGTGTTTCGCTGCTTCAGTATCTTCTCTGCCGGGTTGGTAA
>JBBPPH010000046.1:0-29072 GCA_038091885.1 Leccinum laetum | reverse complement strand
CAACTTACCACCAATCTCCGCCAGGGAGGTCGCCGAATGTGGCGCGGAGAGAACGTTCGTGGGGAGCGTTGTGAAGCCCCCGTGCGCCTGCGGCTCCCAAGTCGGATCCAAGATGTTCCAGTGTTGAACGGCGTATGTCATTGACTCGACGTCGACGTCCGAGTCGTTCTTATTGTTTTTTCTGGGAGGGCTGGAAGGAGGAGACAACATGAGTATGAAGTTAAACGGTGAGAGATCAATCGCCGCAACCCAACCGAAAAACGTGAACCGGCAGGGGCTATATCGGTCGCTACCTGGTCACAATCAATCAATCGATCTAGCGACTCAGCGGCTCGGCTCTGGCCGCATCCAATCCGCTGAAATGAAAAACGTGGGGATCGTGAGACTTTCTAACAGTTTGTCATACGCCGATCTCTGTCAAACACTGCGAAAAAATTCCGGCGTCGAGTGGCGGTTTCTTTTTGGGGTGTTCGGTCCGTTTTAGTCTTTTAGATCGCAGCGCCCCCGACCTTGTGCATTGTCACATCTCCAGGATCATTTGGTCATTCCCGGACCTGCCTACACAAGAGCATGAGGTTCGGTACCAGCCGTCCACTATAGAGCAACAACGGGACGACGCGTTTCTCGAGCTGTCCGTCCGTTATCCAAGCGCGTCTTGGTGGAGGTCAGTGACCGCGGCGTCGAACGGGTATGTACCTCTATTGACAATACGAGATTTATGGCACCCACAGCTTGACAAACAAGCACGCTTACCTTGGATCCGATGGCAAAGTACGACTATTCCGCCCCGATCTGAACATGCGGCGTTTGGAGCTTTCTGCTGAGCGTTTGGCGCTTCCAGTGAGTGAAGGTCGCTCTCTGTCACTGCCCTGTCCTGTTCTTTGTTGTTGTCCTTGTCTCATGGTGTACGATAGCCTATCGACGGAGACGCCGTCCTCGAGCTCATAAAACGCTTGGTCCAAATGGAAAAACGATGGATTCCGACGCTGCCTGGGTACAGTCTTTACCTGCGACCCACCGTCATCGGCACGAGTCCAGGTATGCCGTATTCCCACTGTACCCACTGTATTCCGTCACCTCCTCACCCACGCTAACAGCACTCGGCTGCATCCCCTCTGACCACGCCCTTCTCTACGTCCTCGCCTCCCCATGCGGACCCTATTTCCAACGCCCGGTGTCCCTGCTTGCGGCGAGCGACGCCGTGCGAGCGTGGCCGGGTGGTACCGGAGGTCATAAAGTCGGTGGCAACTACGCACCTGGGTTCTTGCCCCAACGCCTGGCTGTAGAACAGGGATATGACCAGGTGTTGTGGCTGTTTGGCGAGGAGAGGCGGGTGACGGAGGCGGGTGTAATGAACGCCTTTGTCGTCCTCAAGCGGGCAGATGGAGACGGTGCGTAACCCTTCCAGTGATCGCAGAATGGTCGAGTTGACCGCGAATGAACTTGAACATAGGTCTAGACATCATCACGGCCCCGCTGGACGGGACGATTCTTCTTGGAGTCACACGCGCATCGTATCTCGCCCTCGCCTCGGACAATGCCTTCCACGTGTCCGCCGGTGCGGCTGCAGAACGCACCTTCACCATGTCCGACCTCGAGCGCTGGTCCTCTGAGGATGACCTTCTCGAAATCCTCTGTGTAGGTACAGCCGCGATCGTCGTCGCTGCACACCGGATTGGATTTGAAGGAAAGGATATTCACCTACGCTTGAATCAAACGCTAATGTACTGGCGCCTGTTCAGTATCATGGATCTCCCCTCAGAAATCATTTCCAATATCTTCCACCTCGTCGTGTGGTCTTCGAGCCACCCTCTGGAAGTGTAAAACAATGCTTGTACCTAACCTGGGTTTGCAAAGCTTAGCGGCGCCTAATGACCGCGGACCTCTCGTTTGGACATACGACTCAATGAGGTCGATCCTAACATGACCAAAGTACAAGACCCTCTGCCAAAGTTCACTGCCGAGCTGATGTCAGACGTACTCGACAGACTCAAACTCCCCCAGATTCGTATGCTCGTTGTCATCGTCAATTCCTGACCTCCCGCACTTACCGTCATCCAGAAACTACAAGCCGCTGGCAACGCAGGGATACCTATCAACATCGAGCACCTCGAGATTCACCGTTCTAGTGTTCCCATTGTCTGAATCGGGCCTGGGTTTGATGCCCAAGGACACCGCGACCCTACTATTTGTTTGGTGGTCAGACAAAACATCTGCGATATCGATATCTTTGCTTGTCGGGCATCCATATCGACTTCAATGACTCCCCGATCTCCAATCTCACGACGCTCGACCTTCGGCGCATAGCAATGGAATCATCTCCTACCCTTTCACACTTCAGGGAAATTTTGGGGGGTCATCGGGCCTACTATGAGGGTGTTGTCTCCTGGGCACATTTATGGGGGTGCTTCGTTCTTGTTTCTGTGTGTCGGGCGAGTTTCATGTATGTTTTTTCTATTCACGATCCAAATATTGTACACCCTAGTGGTAGTATCACGAACGCATCAGGCTCGTCCTTGTGACGACGGCATGTATACAAGGAATCCACTACATATTGAAGCTGAAGCCGAGGTTCGTTGGAGGTTCGTGCGTGATCGATTGATCAGCTGCCTTGCAAGTACTTGAACGTTAAAAATAGCCCATTGTTCCTGACCACGCCGCCCGGTGCAGGTGACCGGTGATCGATTGATCCCCGACTCGCTCCCGCACCAAAACCAGCGGGCGTCTCGGATACTATACCAACGCCGCGGCCTTCTTCGACGGATCGGAACACCACCACCGCTGTTCTTTCGTAGTAGCTAGTAGTCGTATCCATGTTTGGAGTCGCTGGCATTCCAGCATGCGCTTCCTCGCCCTCAAAGTGATGACGATGAGAGAGCGAGTTCATAATACATACCATGAAAAGGGCGTCAATATGCTCAGTCACGCAGGCGGTAAAGTCACCTGTTTCTGGTCGAGTGATACCGCGAACAATCTGGTCGATGCCTTCCCACATACAAACACAGGTGATTGCCTAGTACCGTCGTCCTCCCGAGGTGTTGTACCGCTTGCGAGAGCGATGAATTTGAAGACGACAGGACTCGAGACCCTCGAGTCCTGTGGTTAGCGGCAAAAACTAGTTCTTTAATCTCAGATGACGCAAAAGAAATTGTCATGATCACAGTATATCATGATGCTACCAGCGGCCAACGGCCAACGGAAATTAAGTATAGATAGTTATCACTGTACTACTGTACTCACACCCGGGCCGGACAATTGTTCCTGGACTGTAGGGACAGGTTTACAGATACTTGATTTAAAAAAGTTTTGGGTTTCGTTTCCACTTGCGGACGGACGTGGGTTGAGTGATCTAGTAAGTCTAGACGAACTGTGCGGTTTCTCACAGGGTCCAGGACCACCCGCAGCCTCGGCCTTGACTATGTACGACGACATCTTAGAGTCACTGATCAGCCCGCTAAAGCCACATAGAATAGACGCGTATTGTGTGAAAATTAGATTATTAATCATATTAGTCATCAGACAATGTCTCCACAGTATCCTCGCCCACTGAGCGACTCCATGGCATCAACTCCTTCGTCGAAGCAGGGTGCGTTGGTCGCATCTTCAGACCACTATTTTTAATTACCAATACACAAGAACAGGCCAAGCTTTTCAACCACATCAACCATGTCCTTGATCTTGCACGTAACTAGTGACTGGCGCCAGCGTTCTCAGCGGCAACAGCAGGAGTGGCAAGTCGGCTGTACAGCCGCTCTTGTTGATATATTGCGTCCCGGTACATGGTGAAGTTTATGTTTGATGGTCAAGGTGCGTGTCTCTTTCGCTCTAGGCTGTTTTCAATTCTAGACGTGTGCTTTAGACATTCGCAAATTCACCCCGGGTTCGTGGCAACATCAGTATCGTACCCCAGGTCCGTTCCATTCCTTATCTGATCGGTTTTCCTCACCTCTTAAGCAGAAGCCCATCTTGCCCACAGGTACAATCACGTACAACACCGTTCGAAACTCGCCAAGCTCGACAAATCGTTTGACCAGCTCGAATCTCACCTCGAACCGCTGCTCGCCCAGTCCCTCCCCGAGTCCCTCCTCGCCCTCGACACCATCCAGCAAGCCAAGTTACAAATCGTCATACCCTACGTCGTCTATGACCTCGTATTCGGTGAGCCAACAACGTCTAACGACGTTCTCGATTACTGACATCCCACAGTGTACCTCAAGAACCGCGGCATAGACCCCAAGACACACCGCGTCATCACCGAACTTGTACGTGTCCCTCCCTCCGAGTCTTACAACCCAACAACCTCATCCCCCCTCAACAGGAACGCGTCCGTCAATATTTTGAAAAAATCACGCATGCAGAAGAAGGATCGGATCGAAAACGTAAAGGACCTGTTTCTTTGACCCGACCATACTAACATTATACAACTCTACAGGAAAATTAGGAATCAACAAGGCCGCCGCAGGCCGGTTCATCAAACATGCCATTCAAGCCCAAGCTTTGAAACCCCCTAAAATTTTCTTCCGCCAATGTCGACGAACCCTCGGAAGACGCGATCCAGGCGGAGGTAGAAGCGAGTGCCAGCCGCGAGCGCGTCCCAGTTAAAATCACGAGCAAGATGGCAGCGCGCGCAAGTACGAAAAGGAGCTTGAGGCACTGGGGAGCGAGCAAGAGGAGGACCTGGTCGTGTTCGACGATGAAGAAGGGGTTGACGAGGATCCAGAGGCGATGGATGTGGTAGACGGACAGCCGGCGTCAAAGAGACTAGACAAAGGCAAGGGTTGGGCGTCGGAAGGCAGGAATGAGCAAGTGCCTTCGTCGAGGCGTAAGAGACCCCGCGTAGACCCTTTTTCTGGTGAGTCCTCAAACACCCTATGCGAATGCGAACCGTCCAACGATATACCACAGGGTACGATGATCTGCCTCGATCGACCCCCCCAGACAACAGACACCTCCAACAAAGCAGAGCTCTCTACACCCGTGCCATCGTACTTTTCCAACAACTCCTCACGGGATGCTTCCGCCTCGACATCCGAAGACCGAGAGGCGAGGAAAGCTGCAAAGCAGGCGAACCGTAAAGCAAATAAATTATACGGGAGACGTAGACCATTACAATCCTACTGATCACAAGGCTCGCAAGCGTAAAACGGTTAGTAGACCTGCAATAATACGAACACTAAAGCGTACGGCCCCAGATAGAAATACACGTTAAAAGATCGTCTTAACATCACCACGCGCCCATCGAGCGTATCACCTCCAGGGACCCAACACCCAACACCCAACACCCAACACCCAACACCCAACACCCAACACCCAACACACCCAACACCCACCATCTCCTCTGCCCCCCAGATTCCCTGCCGACGTCTTCGAGCTGGCTCAGCTGCTCATCCATGCTATTCGTTTTCTTGCTCGCCCTCGTCCACTCCCTGACACCATCGACGGTCCGCCAGCTGTAAAACAACCCCAGCTTCCTTGCTTCCTACGAACGCCACCCCTTGCGGGGGCGCATGTTTTCCACCACGCCCTCGATAGCGAGTTTTCCGACCGACTGACAGTCCACGACGACCAGCTCGGCATGTACCAACGATTTTTCCATATGCTGACTGCCGCCCCCTCCTCTGCCGCCCCTCTTTCCTCTCTCCCAGGTCTACAGCACCGTCAATGTAAGCATCCTCCTCGACCACGTCAAGCCCCTCGACGACTTTGGCCCTGAACAAGTCGAGCCCTAGCGTACAGGAAACAACGCGCGTGTCGCCGGCTCCCTTTATCGCCGCTGAGCCATGTCTCACTGGCAAGGTGCATATACCCAAGGCGGCGACGGTGTTTATCTTTGGATGCCCAATGGCACCGGGTACCAGGATAATATCTGGGTGAGCCGCGCGTTTTCGCAGTTCTGCAGTCATATATACGCAGGACCACGCCTTCGGGACTCTGCTCGTTCAGGAATCGGGCGGTGTCATCACGGATTCACAAGGCGAAACTCTCGATTTCGGGCTTGGATGGACGTTGGGGGGAAACTACGGTGATCATCGCTGCGGGGAAGGACGTACACGCACAGATCCTCGCCGCATTTCAGGGGCACGGGGGGAGAAGCGGTTGTAGAAGGCGGCACATTCTTGGTAACTCCATTCCGCTAACCCTACCCTTATGGTGGGTTTGGTGGTTGTGTCTAATCCCCCTACTCGATCGTTCGATACAGTCGTTTTTTTTTTTCTTCCCTTACCGACCAGACACTGAGAACGCCAGAAACAACCGCACTGGATCGAACTAGTTTCCGATCCATCTCTACGCACGTCCAATCCACGAAAGCCTCGTGGGTCTCCAGTTTTTCTCTTCCTTATGACACCTTCTGTTGTGCTGTGGACGTGTCTGCTTGCTTCCATCCACGCGTGTGCACATACCTGGACTGTCTTTTTCTTTTTTCGTTCCTCGTCTTTCCCTTTTTTCCTCGACAGACACGAAAACAAGGGCATCACCGTCTCCCGCCCCGGCATTTCGACCAGACAGCACTATGTAGACGCGACGCAGAGGTGAGCCGAGGTCGTCTTACCTCGATGATGTTTCGCTCACACTGTCCGTTTGATCCTCACTTACCACTCCCTTCCCTTCCCTGCCCACATGACTCGATCAACATCACAAATATCGATAACGATAGAAATAGCGTTCGTTCTGTCACTACAGAGGCTTCGTCAAAGTGCTCAACGCAGCCACTGTCGGACCTGAATCGCGCAAGCAGGCGTTCCTCGTAGAGTCGTCATCAGCGCACGCCAACGCGATCGGTGGCGGTAAAGGCGACGGTGACGACAGCCACCCGAGTGTACACGACATGCGCGCGATGCTTGGAGTTACGATGCGCAGATCGCATAGTGGGAGTAGTGGGCAGCGATGACTCGGAGGTGGACGAGGAATTCGCTTGGGGAGATGGGGCATTTTGCTCGCGCTTTCCCTGGACCTCTGGGGGTATTTCGACGTTCTTTTTATGAATGCTGACATGTGCCCCGTGTAACTGCTTAGTTTCTCTGCCGCGCACATGTATCACGAATAACGATTGATATTCAACATGTAAACAATAACGATTCCTTACTTCGTGGACTGGGCGGCGGTTAACAATACAAGCCCCATGGTAAAACGTCGGCCCGCCAACGTTCAATTCTAACGCTCAATCCCCGCCATAAACGTATTCTGCAATCCATCCACCTCCACCCCCACCTCCATACTATTCTGCGACGGCCCCAAGACCGCCCCAGGATCCTCGTCACTGCCCGCCGCCGCAGCGGGTGATGATGATGGCTTTCAGCAGCCGCTGCCTCGTAGGCCGACAGGTCCTTGGCCCTCCGGAATCTCTTCGGAGTCCGTGTGAACGCCGGGTCTGACGATCCACGAGTATGCTGGCCAGACGCAGCCGGAGTCCCATCCACGGAACTGAGTCCGGGCGAGCGCGACCGCTTGACCGGTATCCGCACGGGCATCTCGCACGTATCTCCGCTTCCGGCTGGTGACCATCCGTCGTGGAGTCTGCCATCGGCGCATCCTCTGCCCCCTCCCTCTCCGCTGACATATTCCCGTCGAAAGCACCCGCGTTCGCAGCGCCGAACAAGCCTGCGAGCTCAAACGGCTTGGAGAGCTCTGTCAGGATCTGCGCCTGCCCGATCGTCTCGGCGCCGGGTACCACAACGGCGGCGATACTGGTCGTAGATGCGCCATTCAGGGTATCATCGAAGGATGTATCGCGGGCGGGATCGAAAAGTAAGGGATCTTTTGGTGGTTCCAGTCCGTCAGCACTTGTCGTGCGGCCGACAGGATGTCCGGGGTACCGCCCTGTAAATGGGAAATGCTGCACGTCAACATCACGTACCTCAAAGACGGGAGAAATGTGACCTTGAGCAGTTTGATCATCGATCAGCGCCAACATGGTCAAAAACTCGGTCGTATCTGAAATTTTTGGAAGCCCGTATATCTTTTGTATCATATCGTGGTCGGTTCGCAATAGGATTTCTTCGACTAGAAAGGGAACGAGAAGTGATTGGTTGATCAAATAGAAGGACTAGATAGAACCGACTCACCAACAGCTATGGGATTTTCAATGTCCTCGACCTTGACCACGTTACAGAGCAGTATGCTACCCTTTTCGTCAAATACGACGCGCGGAGAGTCGATTATTATCTTGATACTGCGCTCGAGTTGGACCGTTTGTAGATCCTTGGTATGTCCAGGTCGTGCTGCCACTGCGTACGCTGAGGACGCGTTGGAACTTGGAAGTATGAACGTTCAGACAACAGGCGGAGTAACATACCTTGGATCATTTGAGAGAGTTGATCAGACTGCTCTTACCCACGTTCGGAAATCCAGCCACGCCGACCATCACGCTGTGGGCTGCGCTCGGCTTGAGAGCCTAAGGAGCGCTGGAGCGTCGCGCTCGACAAGTTGGATCGCTGATTGGACGGCGCCGAACGGAACGGAAGTGCTGCAGTGAAATGTCGAAGAGACTATGACCATTTCTGTGCGTTCTCCCTCGGAACGAGATCTGAAAGGAAATCGGTGAGACGAAATCGAAATCGTGCCAAGGAATGCCAGCGCGAAATTGCTACACACGTGTTACAAGACATGTTCGCATTTGTTGCTACGTAGTAATCTGAGTTGAGTTTGATTTTTTGTCCTGGAGGTGCCGGGGTGTAGAATTGCCAGTAGTCTTGATTTTACTCGCTCTGGCAAGTCCGCCGTCTCCGGTCCGAGCAGCCACCCACTCTATGCCACCATCACAGTCCAACCGTCCTTGGCCGAGCACTTGCGTACCCGCTTGAGCACCCTTGCAACGGCGCTCTACAACGCTGTTGGAGCTGACGGCCGAGAACTTTACGGCGGTGGTACCGAACGCGATGCACAAGTCTGGGGCGAATGAGGCAGCACAGGGGACTGCACCGGACAACTCGGATTGGTACTCGGCGACTTTTCTGCCCAAGTTGAAGCAGTATCGGAAGGGGCCGTTGGTGTGGGATCCCAGTACGATCTATTTGCAGGCGATGGATACGAACATTCAAAGGCACGTTCGACTAGTTATGTTTTTGGCGTGGTTTGGCTGACAAAGTTTGACAGGATCTGGGCCATCTGGGATGGAAGCGTGTATGACCTGACCAACTATGTGTACACGCTCTCGCTGCATCCGGGCACGAGCAGTTCGTACGAGTTTCTGAATACGGACGTCGTAAATGTGTTCAAGCAACAAGCTGGTCAAGACATTTCGAACACTCTGAACAGTGTCATTTCAGGATTGGACTCGCAGACGGCGTCGAATAATGTTCAATGTATCAAGCAGATGGCGTACATGGGCGAGACGGATTTCCGCAAGACGCCTCGGTGTAGGATGCAGAGCTATCTGTTGCTCGTGTTTACTGGGATCCTGTGTGCCTCGATCGTGCTCAAGTGTAGGTCCTGTCAAGATGTGTGTGTGACTCGGAAGTCTGACCCATCGATGTCTAGTCCTTTCCGCACTCCAGCTGACGGGAAATCGTTCGCCCGAGATGCTCGACAAATTTGTTTTGTGCCAGATCCCGTGTTGCACTGAGGGCGAAGACTCGCTGCGCCGGACAATCGACTCGCTGGCTGCGCTGCAATATGACGACAAGCGCAAGTTGCTGTTCATCATCTGCGACGGCAATATCATAGGGAGCGGCAACGACCGGACGACCCCGAGGGTCGTGTTGGATATCTTGGGTGTCGATCCCACTGACGCTGCTCTTTTCGTAGCTGGTTTATTTGGTCATCGCGGTTGCCACTGGGAAAAGTTCACTGCCTCTGATCTCGTTGATCATGCTGGCTACAACGTATGGATTGCAGGTACGTTGGCGACTTGACTGCGTTATGAGCAGGTGGATGACTGAAAACGTGGTAGGCGCTGATTTTCATCATCAAACGCGAGTTTATGCTCGTGGGATGGATGGTCGTCTATCTCCTTTCGTGCGTCGTTTTCGTTTTCGTTTTCGTTTGGATGACGCTGATGCCGCTGTAGGTTCCCGGTGTACAGCTTCTTCCTGCCGATCTACTCATTCTGGTGTATGGACGACTTCTCGTGGGGTAATACGCGCGTCGTGATCGGCGACGGAGGGAGCAAGAAGGTGGTTATGAACGAGCACGAGCGGTTCGATGAGTCGATGATCCCCCTCAAGAAGTTCAGCGGTGAGTCGTCTGCGTGGGCTGGCATCCGCTTAACCGCTCAAGTTCTACGTCTGTACATACAGAGTATGAAGCAGAAACATGGGAAGGTGCATCGCGACACTCGGACGAGACTGGGATCAGCAAGGCGCGTTCTCAGCCACGGTTCACACCGTCCCGTCACGGCTCGCCACATCCGTCGCATGGAGGGGGCGGTGATTACTACCGGGATACGAACATGGTGATGAACAACTCGACAAGCAGTTTCCGAGGTACGGCCTCGCATCACAGTCACGCTGGGTCTCGGCAGGGGTCGATGTACGAAGGACGTCAGCCTGTTGTGGCGGCGGGCACGCCGCATGGTGGACTGCCTTCGTTGCCGTTCACGCCGTTTGCTACTGGACCTGGAAGTGCTGCGGGGTCCGAGTATGGTGGTGTCGGCATGATGGGACCGCTTGGATATCAGCATTCCGGGAGCGTGTATGGGATGGTGGATCCGCGTGCGACGATGATGACCATGAACATGAGAGACACCCCGCTTTGTGGCGTTGGCATTATCGACGGTTGACGGCAAATGATCCCGTTCCGATCAGAGCGCCTGATACACCTGAAAGATGGTATGGATTCTTCTAGTTCTAGTTGAGATGAGGTCGCCCTTTCTGATCACGATCATGTCACACCAGGTTCCCTTTGTATCGCTCGCTGCACCATCGCGAATCCAATTTCGCAAATGCCTTGCCACAGAGCATCAGATTCTTGAACGGACACACCAACTTCTGCACAACGTTGCTCTTAAGAGGCGAGTAGTATGCCCGTCGAGAGTGCAGTTTCTGATTTATTCATGTTTTTTCAGGCAAGCGACTCATTTCGGGATCTTACGACGAAACCATCCGTTTCTGGGACATCGAAACCGGCGAGATGAAGAAATGCCTTCAAGTGAAGAAACCGGTTAGCTGCGTGGACTTCCTGGCAGAGGAGGGTATGGCTTGCACTCGTAGTTTCCCTGATGTCTTTACTCACCCTTGCTCCCAGAGGTATTCGTCGTTGGATTCCATGACGTCGGGTATGTGGAACATGCTCGTTTGGTGAGCAGGTACTGAGATTACCACGAAAGACGTGTCCATCTGTTCTCCTCGATCACTTTCACTCCCCTGCGACAGTTGGCCGGGCCTTTGAATGGTATACGTGCCGTTGCTCTCTCTTCGCGCAACCTCGTGAGTGCCGGAGCGGACAAGGCCCTTGTTTGTTGGGATTGGCGTGCAGGAACGAAGATCGTGCGTTTTGGACAACAGACGACCGTCAACATTGGCGTACAGATCGTTGGTTCAGCTGGTGCCTCAGATGAAGGCGAGAGGGTGGTCAGCGTGACCATCGATGGTATTGTTAGGGTGTTCTCGATCAGTTGAGCCTTTTTTGTGTATGTCTCACGAAGGCAGCTGACTCCTGCACGGTAGAACGAAGAGAGATGATTTCCCAGTTCAAGCTCTCCGAGTTGGGTGTTGGTGATCCTGTTCTGAATGCTAAGCTGCATAATGTTGGTTCAGCGCCGAATAATATGCTTCAGTGGTTCGCAGCCAAAGGTACACAAATGACTGTAAGTGCATGTTTATGTTGGTACTTCTCCCTCTCAATTTGTTTGGTTAGTGCGCCACGAAATCGGTTATTCTTCACTTGCAATGGAACAAAGACGACGAGAGACCTTCTCCGACTGAGGGTGGCGTAACGTCTCCTACCAGCAGTTGTGCGCGGTTGTCTTCTCCAACATCGCCATTCAATTTTGCGCGTAGTATCACAGACCCACGCCCACGTGGAGTTTCGTCGCTTTCCAGGTCAACGTCTTCACTTGTGACTCCTCAACGTCGACAGTCGACTCTTGGAATATCTGTTAATGCTGCAGCTACGAGTGCTCCGAGGGACCGTCATTCACTCGCTACTCCCGGAACGCCCTTGTCATCATTACTCTCGCCCTTATCACGCTCTGGGACACCACAGACGCCGTTGAACACTAGAGCTATCGGTGCAGAGGGATTCCCTATCAGATTCGGACGTGCTGCGATCTTAACAGCTCCGCCAAAACTGGTTGCGCTTGTGGAGACGCCAGACGTTGCTGTTGGCGCGGTCGATCCGAGGAAGAGGAGGGTGGTTACTGCGACCAGGTTCAGTTCGAGGGCCGGTGCTGATCGAAGGGTGAGTTGACATAGCCTTTTTTTGCGTCGAACTATTTTTCTGAGTTTTGTTGGGTAGATTTTGATGTCGACGCTCGAGGACAAGGAGAACGCGACCCTCGAGTTCGATGTTGCCGAAAAATACGACGGAGAGGCTGCAAACGGTGATGACGTGTTGACGCTGAATGATCTCAAGCCCCGAGCCGGGCGTGGACATTGACACGAATATCATTCCTCTTTCTGGAGCGTGGGCTGCGCTCGCTCACGTCGACGCAGATGGTATAAACGCAGGATCGGTAAGGGGACTGTTGGGTATATTACCGAGCAAGTTCACGGGTCTCGCAACGCCTGAAAAGAACCCGATGTCGATGCAGTTGAGCCATGAAGAGGTCGTCGTGGGTTGTGCTGATGGGACTATCTAGTGAGTGTGCCGAGCGAGTTTGGGAGTTACGATACCGACCCACCGTGACTTTTTAGTGTCATGAATTTCGTCGGCCATGGATATCAGAAGGAGAGATCTGTTCAACCGGATGACTCGGAGACCGAAGAGGACGGGGAGACGGTTGACTCTACGGACGACGTCAGCGCGTAAAGCAGAGATCGTCTTGTGAGTCCCTCGTCGCCAAAAAAAAAAAAGGTTTCCAACATACACTCATACTGAGAGGGCAGGGTTTGTAGGAAAGTTGGACACTCGCCGAGAGCCGCCGACTGGCGCTGCAGGGGACCCACGGATATCAACGTTTTCGATGGCGATGTCTGTGAATGCGATGGCGGGACCGAGCATGAACCAAATCCTTCAGACGAGGAGCTGTTTAATGCGCTGAGGAATTATCTGAGTACCCAAGATTTGATGACGGTGACGAAGAAGTGAGTATTTTCTTTTCATTGTCTCGAAGCTAATGAACGGACAATCGCTCCGTAGGACTGCACGCGAAGCGATCATGGCCAAATACCCCAAGGCTGACCTGACGTCACGCAAGGACTTCTTGAACGGGTCGATCGACAAGATATTGTCGCAGTCATAGACCTCTTCCTCTCTCTCGCACAAGCAACGCCTCTCGTCTTTTCATCTTACTTAATGCAACTGTGTCGGTCCCCTCATCATCGCTCGGTCACCATGAACGTCGTCGTCGTTCAATTTTTTACATGTTTGGAACTGTCGTCAGCCCCCACCCAAGGACAGACGATTTTTGCGCGTTTGTCATGGTATAGATATATATATCATAATTTTTCTTTTTGCTGCCCCATCGTGCTGCACGCTCTCTCCCTCTCTTTGAACACATTTATTACATACCCACTCACGCACACAGACTTGCATTCCTGGTGGTACTTAGTCGTCGTCAATGTATCCAGCTCAGAACTTTTCTTTTGCCATTATTCTTGTCTCTTTCTCTCTCCATCAAGCTTTCTCTCTGGTTTTCATTAAAATATCTCTCTCGTTAACTTGTCCCCTCTCATCTGGTATGCAACGGCGAAGACGATATTAGGTTTGAAGTTTAGTGAGAATTATAGAAATAGAAATTCATGTCGGCCCGAGGTCATGGCACAGCCTCCAACAGGGCGCGGTTCTGCCAGTGCAACCATACAGTAGTAAACACTCGTTGCATGCGATAGCTTTCAGGTGGGTGCATCTTTATTATCACAACCAGCGGGCCTTGATTCCGAGTCTTCAATTACGCCTAAGGTCTACTAACAATACCAAGATGCCGCCGTCGGACAGCCTACCTCGTCCTCGGGCTTGACCAGGTCCGGGTGCAAGCCACACGACCGACTTTATGAAATATCCGTACCCAGAGACCGAGCGGATCATGGCGCATATAGAGACGTTGCCAGGCGTGACGGCGGAGACCAAGGGGTATATTATGTGTCTTGTTGTCGTTGTGCTCGTCGAAGCTGACTTGTTTGATCCTCCCCCGGCCCCAACTTCCGTTTGTCTTTGTCTGTGGCGACCAGATGTATCGCCAAGCTGCTCAACTATCACGCGACTTCCGAGGGGACCCAGCGCGGCCGTGCTCGTGCCGCTGTTCGTGGGGAGGAGGGGGGACTTGTACGTGCTCCTCAGCAGGTGCGACCAACTGACCATTTGAAGTTCCGCGAGTCTGATATGCCATGCCTGGGTCCTACAGACGTTCGGACGCGCTCAGAGCATATGCGGGGGATACGGCGTTACCGGGGGGCAAGGTGGACGCGCAGGACGCGACGGTGGAGGATACAGCGGTGAGCAGGTCGTGCGCGCCGACGTACCAATGTGAGGGATATCCAATATCTGACCTGCATATGTGCGTGTGCGTGGGGCACAGAGACATGAGGCTTTCGAGGAGGTACGTTGCCTCGCTTCTTTTGCTCTCTTTAACCAACTGAGAAAAACAAAAAATTGGCTAGGTCGGGTTGCCTCAGGACAAGGGGCGAGTGCCACTACTATGCGTCATGCAACCACACTTGGCAAAGGACGTGTTGTTGGTCACAACGTACGTCTCCATCTCGATTTTGTTATTGGACCTCGCTTCTGAGCGATTCACGGGCACTTACTGACCCACTTGTCGCCATTCACAGGGTGGTCGTCCTCATAATCGACTACACATTGCAGGTCCGTCGTAGTCTTGTGCGACCTCGTGCTCTTCTGTATCATTGACCAGCCTTCTTTTCGTGCGACCCAAGCCTAACCTCAACTCTTCCGAAGTGACGTCGATATTTGCGCAACCGCTTGCCTCGTTCCTCTCCTCGACTCCCCAACTATCGAGTGGGCGCACGGCAGACCCAAATGATCCATACCACACGTTCACGGACCTTTCATGGGGTGACGGGGGTACTGTTCGCCTGCACCGGTTCCTCACCGGCCGTGAAGCCGAGGGCATCAAGCCCGTCTTTGGACTTACAGCGTCAGTGACTAGTCCCTCCACTCGTTTCTGCGTCGAAAACGCAACAAGGTCGTTTATATATAAATAAGTAATACGAAGAGACTGAACGTTCCATATATTCACACAGGTCCATCCTCATCAAGACGGCAGCGATCGGGTATGGCCGATTGCCCGAGATCGAAGTCCAGCCTCCGAACGCGCCAACGGCCACGCAGCAGATCGCGCGTGCGCTCCTCACGCCTGCGAACCCGCTCCGGGTCGCATGTGAGCGAGAGGGACTCGACGCAGACGAGTCGGCTGCGCGGATGCTGCCTCCACCACGGGCGTCCAACGCTGTGCGAACGGCGAGGGAGTGGCGGAAGTTTGGGATCGCTGCGTGGAAGAAGTTCATGGATAGCCGTGGCGGCGGCGAAACCGGGGTTGGAGCGGACCCGAAGATCACGGAGCAGGTGAAGAAGCACTTCGAAGCGGCCTTCAAGGCGGACGGCGAGCTCGATCTGGAGGCGCTGTTCGCTATGATCCCTAAGGAGGTTCGGGCGCGTGATCGACCGACCCTCCGATGAACAAGCTGCACGTCAGTCCGCCCAGTTCGTCACTTGTCGCTGCAGCCAACGCGTATCAACTTCAACTTCAAGTTGAAGGCCACCGTAATACTGGTAGGCGGCAGGTTCCTACTACTTACTACAATATGAAAATCAACGGCGAGTCACAGACTGGTAGGCTTGCGTTGAAATGATACCGTTCAGCTTACAGAGTATTCATTGCAGGGACCCAGACTACGCTGGAGGATATATAATTCATGCTACTCGACTTGGCAAATCAATGCCTGCAGCAAAGTAAAAGTCGACCGTTGTTATCCTTTCAAGTATCTCAGTGAGGATGACCCTCGATATTTGTACGAGTTTTTGTTGACATAACATCGACGTTTTCTCTTGCTCAAGTATAAGCAGAGACCACGATCAACTTGGACAAAAGGTTCTCCGCGGATTTGCATCGTGTTCTTCCCGGCGCCACCCCTTACTTTGGTCGAGCGAAGAAGTCCGCAAGAAGGTACAGCGGGAGCAAGAGGCGGAGGAACGTTCAAAGATGCGTGCGCACTCTGCTAAGATGGGTCCTGAGGTTCCACGTGCCGAGTGGGGATGGCGGATGCGTACTGCCGGTGGTGCTTCCGCCCCCACGACCATCTCGACTACAGCGAGCACGATGACGGGCGGCCTCGCACCCCCACGTTCGCCGAGTCTGGCGCGACGTGTGCGGGGTTCACCGAGGATCGGAGGCGGCACGTGGCGTCAACTATGGCTGAGAAGGAGATGATGGAGTGGACGCTCAGGTTACACGTTGCTACTGGACCGCCCCCGTCCGAAATCAGGAGGGACGCAGACGATTCCGTGTTCCAAAGAAAAAGGTGTGGACACCGCGGCGGTTCCAGAATTAGGGCCGACTCGGAGGTCGAGGTGATTTTTAGTTGGGTTTCTTTTCTCTTCTTTTCATTGCACCATACAGCCTGAGTCGCGTCCGTGTTTGTTCTTTTCCTTTTCCTTATGCCTCGTTACTTAGCTCCCATGACCCATCTTCATCTGTCCCTACCACGGTTTCACTGTATTCATCAAGGCTATAGCCCACTATGAATCTATGATAATATGTGTTTTACCTCTTTTGATTGGTTATAGTTGGACCACAGTGTGAATTTTGGAATATGACAGTACTTTCATTGGTGGCTTCAAGTTTCCAACCCATAATAATGTTTCTGCTGTGGCAGTCTATATGTACGGACGACATCTAATCATCTTATCATCAGCATTGTGTGAAAATTAGATTATTAAGTAATCATATTAGTCATCAGACAATGTCTCCGATCGTTCGGTGCACACAGTATCCTCGCCCACTGAGCGACTCCATGGCATGGTGGTACCAACTCCTTCAAGTAAGGTGCGTTGGTAGCATATTCAGACCACTCTTTTTATTACCAACACACAAGAACAGGCCAAGTTTTTCGGTTTTCCGCACACCGTTCCATCGCACACAAAATCGTTTCTAGCGTGTTCAAGAACCGTGATCGAGATGCTCGGGGACTTGGATGGGGACTTGGATTTGTGTCACGTGTTGATCAAGGATCAGACGGACACTTCTGCCGTCGGTGGTGCACTGGTGGGCCACTGAGTGAAAGACGTGAACACTGAAGGAGATAGTGAGACAATGTTCGTATGCGGTGGAGAGGGAGGGTACGGCGGACGAGCCGGGGTGGGTAGTGCGGAGGGCGCATTTGTTTAGGGCTGAGTCATTTTGGTTACAATTTGAGGTGGGTTATCCAGATTTCCTGGGTCGAGAGAGTCGAGAATTAACTTGCGCACCGCACTCGTCAGTGTTCAGATATACTGTGACACGCTCTGTATTACCTTGATCGTGGGGCACTTGCTGTGCATGTCTCTTCGCTCTACACTCTCCTGATGCAATTTCTGACATTGTTACCATTCTGGCAGGTACGAAAAGGCAAACGATGCTTAATGGTGTTGGAGTAGCCTGATGGAAGGTTTTGAGCTTACGGGCCGGATGGTGCGTTTTTGGTTGTGTCCTCCACTCAAGCTTCCCTCATCGGAACGACGTCCAAAGAATCGTCACTCTCCGTCACCTATGACTGCATATGTGCAGCCCCAACGACCGCAGTCTCAGCCACAGAGGCCACCAGGTCGCCCACCCTCACAGGCAGGACTACCACCCACGCCGCGGCGCCCCCAATCATCACATCATCAACAGCGACGGTCCCCTTCGGTGAAAGGGCCACGTCCAGCCTAGGGTCAACAGCAAATCCTCCTGCCACTAATGCAGCTTCTTCGGAAGCGAGTACTTCGCGACCTCAACTCTCCGTCATTCCGCGGCATCCTGTGTGAGTTCTGAACGCCTCTGGTCGTACTCGGAACGGGATCCTGATGACACATGAACAGGGTGGCGCCCCCACTGGGGCTCGGTCAAGGTATCACTCGGCTATCGCAGTTTAGTGGGCAACTTTCGAACGAAAATGATAGCGTCAGTTATTTTCTTCGCTACTTGGTGCCATTCGTCTGGCTAATTTCGAGTTCACGAATTTCTTCTTAGGAACATCAACCAAAGCAATGGACTAGAATTGTGCAGGAATGTTTTACGCCAAAGGCGATTATGAAGGTCACCTGTGGAAAGATAACCAGAAGAACGAAGCTAAACCATTTAGTATGTTATTCTGCTGATCTATTAGCTCGATCCATAACGGTGACTGACATTCGGTACCGCGTTCAGAAATCGGTGTACCCGTATTACCCCGCTTTTTTCTGGTGACCATGCAATCGGGTGTCAAGTCCATGTCATCATCGTTCGATGGCACCCGAGAATGACTTGTTACATCCTGCAATCGTAGAATGCGTGACCGCGGTATGGACATACAAGTATGACAACGAATATACCGCCACACTAGATCCCCCACAAGCTCTGTACAACCCCAAATCGCGCTCAGATTTGATCAACTTCAGTTGGACGCACACACGCACGAAAAAAAAAATCACTTGACGCTATCGTTGGTCAACGTACTCCCGAACAACCGTGTGTGCGTAATGTTCCTACCCCCAGCCTGAACGGTGCACCTGTTTGTTAACGAAAGGAGGATAGACAAGGAAATGAACCTCGCGTTTTGATCGACCACGCATCCATGCTTGGCGAACCGGTCAACGTGTTTGGCATCCCCCAAGCAACATTGCGATGTCTAGAGCTTCTCGAGCGATGATCCGAATTGATTCCATTTCACAGCTAGCGGAGACCGTGAGTCGGAGGACGGACTTGATCGCATTCGCGAACGAAACGCAACTGGAGCCGATGGGTAGCTACGCCACTCCCGAATACGTATGAATGCGCCGCCTGACAAAATTCCCCACGCAGATGCGCTTTCAGCACCGGCAAAGAATCTGCGGGAGACAACCGTAACTCAACCCTCAACAAGACATATACATATATGGGTGCAATGGCAGGCGGTGGTGGTCCGGGGGGTTTTCAGGAATAAGTATGAATGCGCCGCCTGACAAAATTCCCCACGCAGATGCGCTTTCAGCATGAGTGTATAATATGGTGCGTCCGCATTCATGTCCCTCACCACCATATTTTTTCCCTAGATTTCGGTGTATTTTGCAACCATAAGTATCAGTCGATATACTTCATATGCTCCGCGAACTTTCAGCTAAAAGGAATGACATTAAAGGTATTGGGGAACAAGGCAAACTATCGTTCGAAATTCAAATCCCATGTCTTACTTCACCATCCATGCAATACAGTTGAATTGTTGTTACTTCCTCATTGGAGTCAGGGAGGTATTGGCGCATAGGCTACCATAGATATGAGCGTTGCCACGACACCGAGTCGCACCCACAGTGTTTGACTTCCGAATTTTGAACTGTGACATGTGACACGGCATCGCTTATGCCAGTGACTGCGCGGCCTCCATGATGCTTGCTGTCCGAATCTGTGTCTGCGGCCGTTCTTTCAATGACATCGGGGGTTTCACCCGCCACGAAAAGGGATGTCGCCAAGGCAAGAAGCGACTATCTGGCGCTCTTTCCAGGGCGAAAGAAATTATCCGTGCCAAGAGAGCCCGAACTAATGATACTGGGGGCCAAAGTTCGACTTTCCATGACCAACATGGGTCTTCCAGCACTCCTCGTGCCTTAGGATCCCGTGAAAGCCAATCTCCAGACGATTTACTCCAGGTGAGGAAATCGATATATCTTGGTTAAGTGATTCTTAGGTGCGAATTACCTGCTGAAATTCTAGGCGGCCCTCCCACAGCAACGACGGCAGTCACGATTCCCAGACGTACTTCCGGGACGTCTGTCAACCTCCGGGACGTCACATGTTCTGGGCCCTTGCGAGAACCAGTCCGAGAGCCAATCCTTGGATAATTTACTTCAGGTGAGGAAAGGGAACATTCTATCCATTCTATCTTAGTTATTCTGTTCTGATGAATGAATTATCCGCCTTTAGACAACCTCGCAACAACCGCCCACTAGTCGTGACGGATCACCTTCACTGCAGCGAGGGTCGCGATGCTCCAATCACAGACGGTCGCTAAAATTTCCAGACGTACTTCCGGAACGTCTGTCGGCGCTGCCTCCTCCTGAGGCATTCTTAAACGCAAAACCGGATTCAACAACGGTCGCACGTGTTGCGTCTTCGTCCCAGACCATTCCGTCTCCCTCCGTTGAACGATCTACTCGGTCCCTCTACGCCTCAATACGGAAGCTGTTCAAGACCCAGATGAACAAATTTGGTTTATTCCGTATATACAATACTGATTCGCCTCCTCGCCACGACCCGGAGGACCCACATTCGATTGAGAACACGTGTTCTCCAGTCGTTGTACCCCAACCCTCCAAGGATCCGTATCACCCTTATCCTAACGAAAGCTCCATGCGGCTTGGCGATTGGTACTGGAACAGAGGAGTCCAGAAATCCAAGGAGGATTTCCGAAAACTACTTGATATCGTCGGACATTCCGCCTTTTCACCTTCTGCCATCTCACAGACCGCGTGGGCCACCATTGATTCACAGCTTGGTTACAATCAATTTGATGGCGACGTTCCGGAGTGGTTGGGTGAGGACGAAGGTTGGAAACACTCCTCCATCACAATATCAGTGCCATTCCACAAACAGTCAAGGAGTGCGGGAGCGAAAGACTATAAAGTCAACGACTTTTACCACCGTTCACTGGTCTCAATAATCAAGGAGAAGATAACAAATCCAGTTCACGCACCACTCTTCCATTTAGAACCGTACGAATTACGCTGGCACCCACCTCACCGGGATCACGACCTCAAAATCTATAGCGACCTATTTACATCCACGGCATTTCTTGATGCACATCAGGCGCTTCAAGACGGACCCTCGGAGCCTGGCTGCGACCTGCCTCGCGTCGTCGTGGCGCTCATGCTCTGGTCGGATGCAACACAGCTAACCGCCTTCGGCGACGCGAAGCTGTGGCCAGTTTATATGTTTTTTGGAAACGAGTCGAAGCTCCGAAGATCCCAGCCTACCAACAATCTATGTTCGCATGTTGCCTATTTCCAAGGTGTAAGTGTTCAGTGTCTCCGTCAGCCCGTAATCTTATTCTTTATTTAGCTACCGGACAAGTTCAAAGATTTCTTGGCGGAACATTTGGGTGATAGAGCTGCAAGTGAAATACTTCGTACGCACTGTCAGCGAGAACTCTTCCACGAACAGTGGAAGATTCTGCTTGACGAGGAGTTCGTAAAGGCCTATCAACACGGGATCGTCATACTTTGTTGTGACGGTGTCACTCGACGCTTTTTTCCGCGGATCTTCACGTATTCCGCCGATTACCCTGAAAAGTCTGTCCACCCTTCATACTCGCCTAAACCATCTGTTGACATTGACATTGTCTGAGTAGGGTTTTGATCGCGTGTATACGAAACCTTGGAATGTGTCCATGCCCACGATGCAAAATTCCCATGACGTCCGTCCCGGATATGGGTCGTGAACAGGATATGTCTCAGCGACAAGTATCGGTCCGGGTTGCTAATGATGACTTGCGGAACAAAGTCTTGGATGCACGGCGCCTAATTTATGAGAAGAACTACGCTGTCAACTCTCCAGTTGTTGAAAAGCTTCTCAGAGATGAGTCACTCATACCCACTCTGGTAGGTGTGGATTTGATGGTTTCTCGTGTATTTGTGCTAATCGATACAGAATGCTTTCTCAGAACGACTGCGCATGTTCGGATTCAATGTTTTCGCCATGCTTGTAGTTGATCTGCTACACGAGTTTGAATTAGGTGTCTGGAAAGCAATTTTCACACATCTCCTACGTATCCTTGATAGTTTAAAAGGTAACAAATTACGCGAGTTAGATCGCAGGAAAGTCACTCCAATTCCATCGCTATTCCTGTCATCATGAAACTGATATGGTTCGCTTATAGATATCGTCAAGTCCCCATCTTTGGCCGAGATACGATCCGACGATTCTCAACGAATGCGTCGGAAATGAAGAGATTAGCGGCACATGATTTTGAAGATCTCTTACAGGTATGTGATATTTGAGCAACCGCTTAAAGACCTCAACCTGATTTGAGCTCGGCAGTGTGCTCTCCCCGTGTTCGAAGACTTGCTTCCAGATCCTCAAAATGCTGCCGTGCTAAATCTTCTATATCTTCTCTGCTATTGGCATGGCCTAGCGAAACTTAGAATGCACACCGATGAAACCCTTGCCATAATGGATGACGTCACAAAATCTCTTGCAGATGCCATACGTGCATTCGAGGCTGAAACTTGTCCTGCTTTTCACAGCAGAGAACTGAAGCGTGAGATGGAAGGGCGCCAACGTCGCACGGCTCGTACTCGTTCTCAGCGTGATGGCGTAACTTCCACTGCCGTTATCTCGACACGCAAACCTAAGACTTTCAACCTTCGAACTTACAAGCTACACGCACTGGGTGACTACACGGCTACAATTAGGATGTTCGGGACCACAGATTCGTACTCGACACAGCTAGTGAGTACCTAATGTATTGCCGAGTACGTGTTTCACATCCTAACTTTTGTTCCAGGGTGAGCGTGAGCACAGAGTTGGGAAAGGGAGATACACGCGCACCAGCAGAAAGGAATTTATCCGTCAATTGACTCGGATCGAACGACGACAAGTAAGAATACGTCGGATTCGCGAGTCCCAAACTGACAGTGGTCCACCGGAATCTGTTCCAAACATTCCGGACCAACGCTACAATATTGGGAAATCCCAGCACAGGCCCATTGACCTTGATCGCTTCGTCAACCAAAATTTGGGTGATTCTGCCTTAACAGTACGTATGTACTTGATCGTTTTGGCCCTCACTAAACGAAGTAGCAGGACTTCATCCCCAAGCTGAGGCACCACCTTTATCCTCGCATCCGCTCAATCCATTTAGATGCCACGGAATCAAGTGCCGACCATCTGCAACCGGGCCTCGACAATAGCTACAACGTGTCGGAGGCCAGCCTCAATCAGGTACTATTCAAGGGTGGTCGCATTTATCAGCACAACGTCCTTCGTATCAACTATACCACATACGACCTGGATCGAAGTCAGGACAATTTTAACCCTAATACTGACCACTGCGACATCATGATGGTGGCCGGAGGGCGCGAAGAAGAATCAGAAGTGTCCTCGCATCACTTTTGTTATGCTCGAATACTCGGTATCTATCACGCCAATGTCCAATACATTGGTCCAGGGCTCAAGAATTACGGTGCCACTCGACTGGACTTCTTGCATGTGCAATGGTTCGCAATGGTGCCCCGCCATGCACGAGACGATGGGGTACCGCTTGATATGTTGCGACTCGTTCCCTCAAACACTACGGACGCATTCGACTTCGTGGATCCCGCGGAAGTACTGCGAGGCTGCCATCTAATACCTTCCTTTGCAAAAGGACGATTGCATACAGACAACACCGTTCCATTGTCTCGTGATTGGAAATATTACTACATCAACAAGTAAGTAAAATTTGAGGTTGAGCTTCCTACCCTTCTGTTGCTAATGCTGTAATAGGTTCGTTGACCGAGACATGTTGATGCGAAATCATTGGGGGCTTGGCGTCGGCCATGTCTATTCCCATGTTCGGGACCGTACCACACACCAAGACAAGTCAGCTAGAACCATCCCACAAAGCATGTATGCCCGCTACTCTACACCGAACAGCGGATCCCGGCCTGATACTGGCGCATCGCTTGTGGACACACGTACCTCTCCGCATGGATTCGATGATCTCAACAATGATTTCTCACTATCCGAGTTGGACTGGGAGGTAGTGAGAGACCCTCTTTGCGGTGATGTGCAAAGTGAACTTGCTAGCATCGAATGCCCTTCTCTCTTAGTTGGTTCTGTCGAATTTCCCGACAGGTTCCACGACATTGACCCCAGTTTCTCACTTGCGGACCTGGATAACCTTGATTGGGAGATGATGTCGCAGGATGAAAACGGAGGTAGTAGTAGCGGGTCGGATGACGACTCAAAAGCATTTCAAATTTATGAGATGTATGGTTCTGATTCGAGTGGCGAGGAGCTGGATTAATAGGGAACATCACGTCGCAAGGTTCCTATTTTAACTATACTTCAGTTTCACCTGAATTACAGAGTGGTTCATGACAAGATGACTTTCGTGTCTGGTTTCAACATGAGTATTTTGTCATCATCGCGTATCCTTAGGTACCATATCCATATCTTCCCCACAACCAAGGCTTTCGGATCCCCCATTGGTTTCGTACATTCCACCCTTTACTGCCTTCCCATTTAATGATTCCATTGACAATGTATCGTTGCTCTCACTTTCCATTGTCGGCTCCCAGTTACCGCTGTAGTGATCGCGCGCTCGTTAGTATGCGTCTCACTGCGTGTACTTGCACTGCTTTTGCTTACGGTGGGTATTTGGTGTAAAGCGAGCGGCAGCGTGCGCGTTCCTGCTGTGCCTTTCTCCACTTGACGGCGTCTCAGTCGCGTCTCTGGGACCTGAGTCAGGGGCTGTGGCATTGCAGAAGTCGTCATTTGAGTTTGAATGTCAACCAAACAGCTACCGCACACACTAACCCAAATCGAGTAATTGAAATTCGGATGAAAACTACGACAATATGTACTCTTTACCTCCCAGTGGCATTTGGTGCCAATATCCGATCGTACGTGATTGTACTCGGCAACGCTCTCGCGTTTATGCAGTACAAGGCGATGAGGCGATCATTATTTATCCGAGTCACTGATCCGAAGTGTGTGAATCTTGGACTTGAGTCACATGACGTGAATCACGGGTTCTCAAGGACGCCACCAACCTTCACTTCTAAAGAGTCAAGGATGTCGAACGGGACTCCTACCCCAGTCGCCCGTTGCACCACGTCCTCACCGAAGCTCTCCAGCCAGTTTGGTGTGTCAGTGACATCTCCAAACAAGACTACGAAGCAATTTTCTCTGTCCCTACCGCCCCCCCCACCTGGCAGCATGGATGCTGTTTTGCGTGGTGATCTGGACCCCAACAAATACACCAAGATTTCTGGGGCTGCAGACTACATGAAGTTCCTGAATAACTCTGCTAAGATCTTGGTGAGAGCTTATCTACGCTTGCAGCCTGCGATATGTCTTACATATCAGTAGCGACTTCCGGTTGCCACATCCCCTCCTCCGGATGTCTTAAGGCGCAATTATGCACAGTCATTATCGAAGAAGAATATGTTACTTGGGCTTCTAGCAGATGCCGAGCAGACGTGCCAGGATTGGGAGGGTGCCTTGCGCCAAACTCTCGGCGAAGGCGAAGCCCGCGAGATTTCCCAAACACATATTGCCGTTGAGGCTGACGAAGTAGAAACTGTGAGGGGACAGTACATCACTACCCTTGGTCGCGTAAGGATGAAGGACTTCTGTCTGTCCAGAAGAGGCGGAAAATAGTGTGCCCGTTCGACCGATGTTGTAAGTTCGTTCTTGGTTCAGACGAGCAGCACGCTGAAATCCTGTCTAGTAATTTTGAGTGCAGACGTTTCAAATCGTTCGTTCAACCGACTTTCTTTTATTCTTTATCATTTGACCCGAAGTGTTGTGGGACTAGATGTATTCTTCTTATTCATTTTCGAAGTCTTTGTCATTTCCCTATCTTCAAACCTTGAACATACCTACTCATAGTATTATAGATAGTATGATATTATGACAGGGGAAGTGTTCGCATCGATGTGCTAGTAGTAACCAAAATGGCAGCTCCTGTGACTGACTGAAATTCTACTACAGTGTCACTGAGACTTAATATCGCGCGCATCATCATGCTGTCACTGAAGAAGTCTTTCAGAAGTTTAATCAAACGGTTGTTCCCGGACTCCGGGCGTGTATGGCCGGAGTCGATCGCGTGTGCAGTCCCCTTTCGAACTAATCAAGTTGGGTGAGCCTATCTGATTCGGCTGTCTTCCTCCCCCTTCTTGCTCTAGACGATCGTACGGTCGGTCAGGGATTCGGCCCATGAATGCATGACGAGTTGTACAGTCTTCCTTTTTCTTTTGTTTGTTTCGTTGTGTATGTATGATTAGTGGTGTACGTGTATGACTATAGCACAAGTGGGCAGCTGAACAGATTAATGACTCGGAAGATGAGTCTCTGTTTTCGCACCTTGAATTCATCGGAGGACTAGTGCTGGCGCCTACTACCTGTGGGAACGGGGCACCCGTTTAGTACCCGCGGATTATGCGTGGCGCGGACGACGACTACTTATGCGACGACGACGCAACGACACGCCTAACATGGAACAACAACGCGCACACGGCGTCACGCACTCTCACGCGCAACTCGACGACAATGGACCAACGGTGTCACGACATGACGACAAACGATGACGCGACGGTGCACATGCACGTCCTCTCATCCGCAACGATGACGACGCAACCCGGTACCCGGGTTAAGGTGCATGATCGTGGGAGAAAGAACTTGGCCTGTCCCAATGGAGTTCGGGCCAGCAAATCTCGCGTCTTACGACAGTGGGAGAACATAGTACGCCGCCTCGTGCTCGTTCTATTTCATACTAAGTACCGCAAGCACCTACGTGAGCTGGATCACTTGTTCACTCGGACCGACTGATATCACCTCCGTAGGCTTCTCTCGCAGGTTAGACCAGTCTACTTGACATTAGTATTGCCAGCTCATCCCTCAAGCGGTGTGTTAGGTGCAACTAGAATGGTGCATCGCCCAGGCCCGGCCGGCAGCTTACTCTTCGATACGTGCCACATGGAGATTAAGCATCCATTGATCCGTCGTGGCTCAGCGCTCAGCTTTCTCGTCCCGCTCTCGGGATCAAAACTCTCAGTCGTCCACACAGCCGAATGTGGCGATTCAGCATTCCAACAGTAACTTGAATCTGCATGAGGTCAGTGCCACCGGAAACATATAAAAAGAGGTCGGTCTGAGAAGACTCGATATACAATTACCAGATCACTTCTAGACGTCGCAGCTCAAACATCTCACCCTTAATCGCGCATCCTACCCTTGCATACTTCTAATTAGGCCTGTCTCCTCGCCGGATACGTGCCTTGCTTGCAGCCCACCCTGAGCGCTCAGCAAGCACACAAGGAGGGTCACGTGGCTCACATCAATAATCTTTTATCTTCGCCGACCTGGTTGATGACCGAGAGTGGCGCTGACCAGGTGTAGTCGATCGCTGGTCTTGACATTCGCTTGTTCTCAGAGCTGAAAGCCACGGCTGGAACCTTGGTATCAGACTCTGTTGTCCACCAACCCAAGCCCGACGATGAAGCCATCCTGTACTTGACCTTTGGGTCGACCGGCTTCTCCAAGGCTGTGGTACACACGCATCGCACGGTCATTGCTGCTTCCCTTGTCAAAGGTCAGAGCTACGGCCTTACGCCGGAGTTCAGGATCATGAACTGTGAGCCTTATTGGTTACCTGTCAGATGGCATGCTAATATACATGGCATAGTGGTTCAATTTGATCACGTCGCTGGATTTCTCGAAATGCATTTAATGTCACTTCTTTTTGGCGCGTCGCAATTGCATGGGCATGCACCCGTCATCCTCGCCGACCCTCTGAGATACCTTCGCTTGATCGAGGAAAAGGTTCGTGATCAATAGTGTATCTGGTTTGGCTCGTTCTTAAATGTGAACTCAGTCGATTGAACTCACGTTTGCGCCCAACTTCTTGCTGGCCAAATTCGTGCGCGACCTCTGGCACCATGAGGACCTCTTCGTCAAGTTTGACCTCTCTTCCCTCAAGCGTGTCAACAGTGGTGGCGAAGCGATCCTCAGCAGTACTGCTGTTGCGTTCAACAAGACTCTCAAAAACCTTGCAAAAAATGGTGATGCTCCATTCATCATAGGTTCCGGCTTTGGCATGACGGAGACGTGGTAAGTTTCTGGTGTGAATCACGGTATCCCCATCTCACATAGACTTTTTTCAGCGCCGGAATCATCTACGATACGATTGACGTATTGAAAACCCCCCGACGTACGAGTTTTTGGAGCTCGGCGAGCCCGTTGGCTGGCATCTACGCCGGCATCTTCAACCTTAAGGCGAGCGACATGTCCGCTAGGGATTACTTCTTTGGGCTTGGTGGTACCTCCATCGACGTCATCGGGCTCAAGCGCGAGGGAGAGGCCGCATTCCAGTTGCCTGAGATCCCCACCGTCCAGATAACACCCTGTAATCTCTTCTGGCGAAATATGTCGACTCCTTGGTTCCCAAGGACGCGGTTGCTGAGGAGTACCCCATCGTGCCTCTCAACCTCACCGGGAACAAGACCCCAATCTTCATGGTCCACCCTGTTGTCGGAGAAGTCCTGATCTGCGTCAACCTTAGCGTCCCTTCTACGTGTTCCGCGCCCGTGGCTTCGAACCTGGGCACCCATTCTTCGGCAGCATGGACGAGATGGTGTCTTCATATGCAGTGGCCATCAAGAGGACGCAACCACACGGCCCCTACTACGCTATCGCTGGTTACTCTTACGGAGGTGTCGTCGCATTCATGGCTAAGCGCCTCGAAGCCATGGGCGAGCAAGTGAAGTTCACTGGTCTCATCAAAATTCCTCCGCACATCGCCGACCGCATGCACGAGATCAACTGGACAGGCGGCATGCTCAACCTCACCTACTTCATCAGTCTCATAACCAAGGAAGACGGCCACGACCTCGAGCCCGCGCTGTTGCCCCTCACGCGCAAGGAGCAGCTGGACACTGTCTGGAAGTTGTCTCCTCCCGAACGCCTCCTCGAACTCCAGCTGACCCAGGGAAACTCGAGCACTGGGTTGACACATCAGCAAACTGACCTTTCTGGTAGCCGAGATGACAGCATTTTGACAGAGTTCCAGTCCGTCGATGACTGTCACACTCTGTCATAGCCTGTCATTACCTGTCACTACCTG
>JBBPPH010000045.1:0-29296 GCA_038091885.1 Leccinum laetum | reverse complement strand
CTCAAACATGTCTTCCATTTGCCTATCGTAGTATGTCTAAATTCCCGGTTTGTCTTTCATTCCCAACAGTATCGACGTGCTTTTTGCCTGGTTTGAATGCTCATCAGGACCCTCCCTCGTCTGACGACGAAATCAAATCGGTCCTCTCAGAAGGCGTCACCGTCATCAGTGGTACCCCAACCGCTTATCTCAAGCCATCGCTCCCAGCACCTCTCAGGGAGATCCCAGGCGCGGCAGAAAAGGGCCCGTTGCATCCCCAACTCCTCCCTTCCCAACCTATCGTCAGCCCCGCGCCCGTCTTGAACGGAAAGGCAGGCGTTCCGCATATCACCCTCACCACACCGAGTTCCAAATTCCTCTCCAATCGCGCCCTCGTCCTCGCAGCCCTCTCAAACGGCACAGTCAAGCTGAAGAATCTGCTCCATTCAGATGACACCCAAATTATGATGGCGGCATTGCAGGCGCTCAATGTGTGTCATCTCTTCTTCCGCTTTTCCCGTGCTCACCCTCCACTCAGGCAGCTACCTTCGAATGGGCCGACAATGGTGAAACCCTCGTCGTCACAGGTTCTGGAGGTCAACTTTCGCTTCCTCCGCCCGGCACACAACTCTACCTCAGCAATGCTGGCACCGCCGCACGCTTCGTCACTAGCGTCTGCACCCTTGTATCGCCCCTGATGCAATTTTTTTTGGGAACCGTGTGCCATGAGCGCGATCGTTGATTCAGGGTTACATCCACCGTTGCGCTATTACCTCCCTCGCCTCCTGTGACGCACCCTCGTGCGCCTCCTTGGACTCCCCAAATCGGGCGTCTTCACCATTGAGCGCGACGTACCCGCTCGCTGTCACCCCTGGGCGCTGGTTCGCGATCCCGCGAATCCGCAACACTTTCTGGCCCACACCACCTTGCCCGCCCAGTCTGCCGTCCGTCGCGACAGCCCCCACAACCGCTGTTGCCATCATGACAACTGCCACAAGGGTCCGCTCGTCATCCCGGCCTTGACGATGTGCTACACCACAGGGGTGCACTGGCGAATCGAACCGAGACTTGTCTTGCGCAATCGGGTAACCCATTGGATAGTCGACGTTTCCATGAGGAAGTCAAATAGATCAGTGAACAAGCCGTCGACAGCTACGGCACCGAGGACGAGAGCGCCATGCGATTTGATGCTGGTTGCGGGGTTAGCAAAGGCCTCAAACACCAGACGGGAAAGCCGGAAGGAGGAAATCGGTGTCATAGCACCGCTCGCCAAACACGTGGCGAGACTGAGGAAGAAGACATGTTCGGCGAGAATGGGCGGATATATGAGGCGGAGCGTCGCGATGAGACCGGGTGCAGGAGCGTATTCTGGAGTTGTGGGCATCTGGTTAGGCTAAGAAACTTGAATGACTTCAGGACGTTTCCTTCGTTTTGTCGCTCTCGATCTCTTTGTCATCTTTAACCATTGGTGGGGTTAGGATAGGCGAATCGAAGGGAGACGCGAATGTAGGGGAAGTGGGCGTGAACGGGAAACTCATCCGGCGACCATCATAGACGCGGCTCAAGTCTTCCAGAGGCGTCGCCTTCGAATTCAGTCGGACAATGCTAGAAGCAGCAGGATGATGGGAATCCCGACCGATAATACCATTCTTTTTTTCTTTTTTGAGAATACTCGGAGGCTGTAATGCTTGTCCTTGGCCTGTTGGGAATCGCGGATTTCTTGGGGAGCCAGGATCCCTTCGACTTCCTCGTATGTGTACACCCAATTTATCGTTGTCGCCACGACAGCCACCTTCCCGGAGTATCTTGTCCCACTCCCCATCGGCCTTCTTTAGATCTGCACGCAGCCCTCGCGCATAACTACACGAAGTCTTCCGCACCGATATTCGTGAGGTTGTGTGTGATAATGAAGGTAGTTTTCTTGACTCGTGAACGCCAGACTCGGGTCGCTACAGTAGTCAGAAGGCGTGTCGGAGGGTCTAATGCCGACGTCAAATTCGTCTAATCGAATTATGAGGAAGACATCATACAACGTGAGGCAGACGCAAACTTACGAAGAATCAGGACTTCGAGGTCCCATATTCTGGCGAGCGCGAGTGCCAAACCTTAGCTCGTATCCCCGCTCAATACAACGCCGTCTTCTGTTTCAGCGTTCTCATGGCTCCCAAACGAGGATTGTCTAGGTCCAGAGACCTAACTTACCAACATTGCAGCGCGGCGCACCTCCCCTACTCCTGCCAGTGCGCGCGTTACTTCCTCGACGGACCTGCCACTTCCAATAGCCGCGAGGCCAACGTTCCAGTGAATAGAACCGCACAAAGGATTTGTGCCGATGCCAGCTGAACCTTGTACAGCGCCCGCGACATGTTTTCCAACACAAGAAGCCACTCGCCTCCGCTCGAGGAGCACCTAGTACTGCCCCTCCTCCACCACCTTCCCGTCGTCGATCACCACCACCCGATCACACATCTGCATCAGCACCACCTTGTGTGGTTACCATCACCGTCGTCCGCCCGGCTTTGGCACTCTTGATCGTCTCGAGTACCGCAGCCTGGTTCGCCCCATCGAGAGCTGACGTACATTCGTCCAAGATCAGGATATGCGAAGGACGCGCGATCTGCAAACGCTGGGCTTGTCCGCCTAAAAATGAGCGCAGCATTCTCGCCTACGAGGGTGTCGCAGCCTTGCGGGAGCGACATCACGAACTCGTGTACGTTGACAGCGCGAGCGGCGCGCACGACATCATCGTCAGTGACTTCATCGAGGTGTCCATAAGTGATGTCCTCCCGCATGGTACCGTCGAACAGGTTCGGGGTCTGGTTCACGACCGCGACGTGGTTGCAGAGATGGTGGACGTTTATCCATCGGAGCTCGTTCAGCCCAACAGAAATCGTGCCTTCGGTGGGTTCGTACAGCCTTTGCACTAGAGCCGCCACCGTCGATTTGCCACATCCGGAGGCCCCAACGAGTGCGACGCACTCCCCCTCTGAGGTTTTCATCGAGATATTTTTCAACACTGCCGTTTCGGGCCATGCTGGGTAGGAGAAGGGTACGTCCCGTAGCACGAGGTCACCAGAGATCGGTAGTCGGAGCACGCCTTGAGATTCGCTCGTCCCGTCGGTGGAAAGCTTTACAAACTGGAAAAGATCTGTGGTGGCTTGGACGCTCTTGGAAATCTGTTGAGTAAACGCCATGATTTGGCTGCCGATCGTGACCGTGAAGACGGCGAGGTTGAGTACTTGGACCATCCAGAGATACGTGTAGGTGCCATTGGCAATGAGCACTGCGCCAGTATAGAACAAGAGTGCCTCTGCGAGGTAGATGAGCCCGGAAGCGACACCATAAGTGCACCCTTCAACAAACGCGCCGCGGACACCGGTAGAAAGACAGACAGAGATCGCCTTGTCGAACTGGGATTGAAGCACTGGTTCCAGAGCCTACATGGCGCGGATGCTGCGAATATTGAGGATCGTCTACCAAAATTAAATTCAGAATGAGTTAGGAGACCTGGATTAGGGAACATATATGAACGTACCTCGTAATACACCCTCGCAACCTCCTCGCATTTCGCGACCAGTCCGGCTTGGAGGACCATGGCACCGACAAAAACAGGACCGATGCCGATGCCGACGAACGTCAGTTGCCAACCCCACACCATAGCCCAAAGATGGCCCAGGCCCATCATGGCCACAACGACAACGATTTGGCCCATGGCGACTGCTAAAAGGGTCCGGGCGTCATCGCCGTCCTTGACGAGGCGCTGGGTGAGCACCGCAGGGGAATGCGCTGGCGAATCGAACCAAGGCTTGTCTTGCACGAGCACGCGGGAGTAAGCGATATTGCGCAATTGGGTAACCCATTGGATGGCCGACGTTTCCATGAGGAAGTATTTGAGACCCATAAACAGGCCGTCGACAGCTGCGACACCGAGGACGAGAGCGCCATACGAGTTGATGCTAGCGGCGCCGGGGTTCGCAGAGACCTCAAACATCAGACGGGAAAGCAGGAAGGAGAAAATCGGTGTCATAGCGCCGCTCGCCAAGCACGCGGCGAGACCGAGGAAGAAGACATGTTTAGCGGGGATGGTCGGATATATGAGGCGGAGCGTCGCGATGAGACCGGGTGCAGGAGCACATTCCGGTGTCGATTCTGGTCGGGTTGGGCAACCTGAATGATTTCGCGAGCTTTCCTTGCACGTTTCTCGCGCCTTCCAGCAGCTTGCATCGCGCTCCGTTGCAGGTTCGTTTTCTCGCTTTCAAACTCTTCGTCATCTTCAACCATCGGTGAGGGTGGGATAGGCGAATTGAAGGGAGACGTGAATGTAGGGGAAGTGGGCGTGAACGGCAAACTCATCCGGCGACCATCGTAGACGTGGGGCGGTGCCTGAAGGGAAAGGACCAGGACCGCCACACTCGAAGGTCTTCTAAGTCTGCCGGATGCGCCACCTTCAAATTCGGTCGCCTGATTGAGGACAACGCCAGAAGTATGAGGGAGTGGGGGAGCATCATCGCGACCGTTACCATTCGTTGTCTTCGTCAACCCTGCGACAACGTCGAACATCCATCCTCCGATCACCGTCGTGACAGGGCGTACACCACGCAGAGTCGGAGCGAGGCTGTAATGCTTGTCCTTGGCCTGTTGAGTATCGCGTGCTTCTTCGTCATGGGAAGCCAGGATGTCTGCAAAAAACCTCCTCGTATGCGGGAGGGTGTACATCCAATTGATCGCTGTTGCCACGACAGCCACCTTCTCGCAGCATCTTGTTCCACTCCCCATCGGCCTTCTCCAGATCCGCACGAAACCCTTGCTCAGTCACGCTGCCCTCACGCATAACGTACACGAAGTCATCCGCATTGATACACGTGAGGTCGTGTGTGATAATGATTGTAGTTTTCTTGTCTCGTGAACGCCAGGCTCGGATCGCTGCAGTAGTCAGAAGGCGTGTCGGAGGGTCCAATGCAGATGTCGACTTGTCTAAGCAGAATATGAGGAACATATCATCCAGCGTGAGACGGACGCAAACTCACCAAGAATCAGGACTTCGGGATCCCGTATTCTCGCTCTTGCGAGTGCCAAGCGTTGCTTCATACCTCCGCTCAACACAACGCCGCCTTCTGTTTCTGTGTTTTCACCGCTGCCAGCGAGGATCGTCTCGTATCCGGCTTCAAGTCCAGAGACCCAACTCTCCAACATCGCAATACGACACGCCTCCTCCACTTCTGCGTGAGTTACTTCCTCGACCAACCTGCCACTTCCAACAGCACCGAGGGCAACGTTCCAGTGAATAGAGCCTCTAAAAACCTGTGCGCCGATGCCAGCAGAACCTTGTGTAACACCCGCAACATGTTTTCGAACCCAAGTAGTGTCGAGGTATCGCAGGTCCTGTTCGTCAAGCAACACCTCATCCAAGGGATGGTATAATAACCGAGTAGAATGTATCCGATCGTGGATTTACCGCATCCAGAGGGACCAATGATGAACGTGGTTTCATACGAGTGGAGGAACATATTCCGCGTCGCGTAGAACAGCCGGAGGTACCGGGTCGCATAGGTAGGTGAAGGTGAGATTGGCGAGCATGAAATCACCCGCGAAGCTACGCGGCATGATACGGCAAAAAGGTTGTGCCTTCCGCTGCTTGGTGACGACGGACGAAGGGATTTGTTGAGAAGAAGAGATGATCCCCACCAGCTCCGCACCTTGCCCTTGGCCAACGCAAATAAAAGAAGAATCATCATCGCAGGTGGCTGGTCGTGGTCAAATATGCCCTGAAGACATTCATGCCCTCGAGCACTAGGTGGACGCCATACCAGAATACCTGGACAAACATCGCCATTGTGACAAACCGAATTGTACCAGCCGCCGTGACACTCCAGACGGTACCAAGTTACTGAACGACTGCTGCCACACGCCTGAGAAGAGCAGACTGGTGACTCGTTAGAGGCTGCAATCGCTGCTTTGGCCGCGCCAATGCTTGTAACAACACGGGTGACAAGGGAAGCGGCGTGGGTGATGAGTGTTTGTTCTGGTGTCAAACATGATCTTGCAAAGTCTTGAGAGAATCCTGAGATGAGGATAAGAAACGGGGCCCCTGGGAGGATGACAAGGCAACCAAAAAAATGCGAGTAAAAGAGCTGATGATGTTGTGGTTCAATATCGAATAGATTGGCTGAACGCAAGAGTTGAGGCGGCGCGCACGTCATCGGTTTCCCTATCATATGATGGGAAATGAATATAGTGGGCAGCACCAACGAAGAAGGATCTTGCCTAGCAGACTTGGCCATGAGGCCGCCAGCCTATGGGGACCCTCTCCATCGGATACCCTGGATGTTGGTGGGATTGTCGCCGTCTATCTGCCTATCGAACCATTCCATTTGACTGTGTGCGACCGCACGGCCAGACACTTCTTCGCAACTCTACCGCATCGACCACATTGCATTCGCCGGCCCATGTCCATTGGCTGCTTGTCACGCTGCCCACAAGAAGGGCACGAGCCCGACACCATGGATAAGGGCATACCTTTCTGCTTATGGATGTGGAGTGAGAGAGAAAGCAGACTGGCCGACGACATAATAAGCCATGAAAGGAAGGCGCTGATGTGCAAGCAACACGACCATCCGTTTCGGAGTGAAGAGAGAGAAGAGGAATTTGAGGAATAGCGGGGCGGGCAGGGGGGGTGGGGTGTCATATGGGAAGATGAGAAAGGGTGACATCATACTCACATTGTCACATTGCTTGACGTTATCTCCGGCGACCTAAAGTTCAGGATGGGGGTAGGCTGATGACACCATTTGGCAGCAGCCTATCCACGAAACCGCGGGTCCTGAAACGGGCGAGTTCGAGGTTCAAGATGCGCTGCGTCAAAGATGAGCGGATTAGGAGAACGTTTGATGCACAAGTCGAAATACTGCACCTCATGAAAATGGTCGAACTCTTCCGGTTTGACGACACCAACCCATTAGCGAGCGTCCTTGAGGGGCCAATGTGCAAAGTCCATCGTGCTGCCCGTCGCGTGATCGTTGATTGCATTGTATTGCAGTCCGGTTCAGGCTAGGCGACCCCAAACGAAACGGATGGCCGCAGCCGGACGACAAAATCGCCCAAACTTATCAATGAGTACCTGTGATATCCGCTTCCCGTTCTCCTCGCAACGAATTGCCTCGGGGTAGACCTGCTCTGTAAAGAACGTGCGGACCGCTCGGTGGAAATGTCCGTGCCCGTCGTTGTAGTACGGGCTGTAAAACCCGGGGCTAAACCACCGTCGGCTCTGTGTCAGGGACGAGAGAGAGAGAGCGCCGGGGGCGGGCGCCTTGATGCGCTTGCCAATTTGGAGGCGAGCATATGATGGGCGCAGGAGGACTTCGTGGCGGTGGAGACCACTTCGGCGTCGGTTGCGTCTTTTCCAGCCGGTGTACAAGCAGGGTCGGTCATGCTTGGCCGGTATGCATAGAGAATGGTGAGATTAGCCGTATGGCTCACCGACGCCGGGCCCGTAGAGAACGTTGGCACCGCCGCGATGCAAGTCTGCGGACCGAGTGATATCATAAACTGTGGCGTCGATAATGATCCGCTACATAAAGACACTATCATGAGTGGCAAGCCGTCTTCGTGGGGAGAAAGACTTGCCAAGTCGCCTTGTTTCAAACGATTTCAGTCAATATAAGATACTGGGAGACAGTGAATGACAGAGCCTACCTTTGCAACCCTGTCTAAAGTGAACTCTTTTGTACTTTTGGTCGACATTTCCAAGCGCCGTTGAAGCAAGTGTCAAGTTTCAAGATGTGGATTATTACTTGCTTTCTTCTAGCAACTTGAAGTTCCCCCGACTTGCAATGTTATCTATTATAATAAGCACCGGCGCTGTACAGCGTGTGCACCCGCGTGGCTTCCGTTATATGACCCGGTGAACCACTCGATCACGAACCTGTGAAATTTCGGAAGACCCGGCGTGGGTCGACCAACTATATAGTAGCAGCCTGCTAAGTCGTTTGAAGCTAAGCTTTGTCTCAGCCATAATTGAGTCTCAGGCTGTGACGTCACCACCGTCACGGTATGCCGTATGCCCTGCCCTCAACTTGAAGGCCACAATACATATTACCTTTCCTACTAAAGCGGACAGCAATGTCTTCTTTATTTCGATGCTCTGAGCATTATATATTACAAGCGGTACCTTCGTTAGCACGCTACACCGAAAAATTCGACGTTACAGGCACTTGGCCGTCGAGCGCATCACGGTGCTACGAAGGGAAAATAGTGTATGATATCAATGGCGAGTATGAGAACAGGCAGCGCAGCGCCGCAAGGAACGGCAGCAGTTGGTGGCCACACTGTCCCACCTCGGAGCCACATGACACCGCGCAGCAGCAGGGTTGCACCTATACACACGGATGTTCATCCACTCAGCGAAACGGGGTGCTGCAGTGCTGAGCAGTGCCGTCCCAGTTCCATCCCCCAGCGCACCATGGAGCCGGAACGGACGAAAAGCGGGGTGGACGCCGAGCAGCACCGTGCCCGCTGCGGGAGTGACGGTCGTGCAGGGGAAGTTAAAAAGAGCATGAGAGGCATCGGTCCGAGCGAAAGGGGGCAGTGCACATCGATCAGAGGGAAACCGTGATGGGGCTCAGCATGGAGCGCAGTACCAATGGAGCGCCGAGCAGGGCTGAAGCGTGAGTGCCAAGTGAAAGAGCTTTAGGGGCGTCGAGGGTGGAAGTGACATCAGCAAAAAGTCCAAGACCTCGCAAGGCCAAACAAGGCCTTGCAAGGTCTCGCCAGGCAACCGGCCTTGCTAGGCCTCACGGGGAAGCACTCCCATCTTGCAAGGCCTTGCGAGGCCAGTTGGTCGAGGCGATTTCACTTAGCCTTGCAAGGCTCGCGCAGACTCAACAGGTCACGCCAGATGATTACTCGGATCCAAAGGCCGATGCAAAAATGACATTAGCGTACAGTAATACGCGTGTAGCACTATAAAAATGTAGCGGAGGTAGAGAACTGAACCGATGGAGTGACGTTTTTTGCGGAAGCAGCCTGAGGATAGCCGAGATAAAAATGCAATTATTGACGCACTTGAACGCGCGATGAGGACGACGGTGTTGAAAGCGGACGCAAAGTCATGAGCGGTAGAATTGCAGAAGTGATGTGCTTGATGGTTAGCAGGACCAAGATTAGACACGGAAAAAGCGATGTACTTGAGGCTAACGATTTCCCGGCGAGCAAAAGTCCTCCGAATCCGTCAGTGATGCATTGAGTTACCCACGAACTGAGCCGCCTTTTTCTTTCCCTCCGCTCCGCGCGCTCTCAAATCCTGTTCGATGATCTGGATAACTTAACTAGTGGTCGAGGCTGTTCCTCGTCTTGGCTCTGAGAATGGACGATGACCTCGGGCAAGACGTAAGTATTTCAATAGCTCCGGAGTGAAGACCGACCATCTTTGCTATCGTCGTGTCGTCGTTGTTCCATAATGTCAAGCACGTCAGCTGAAAAGGATGATGGGTACGTCATCAGGAGCAACTACACAAAGGACAGACCGTTGAACTCAGTCTTGCCCTCAAAGTACGCGTCGTGGGGCGCCACACGGGACCTTGTTTTTACTGTGATAGTGCCTTGAGCTCAGAGTTCTTGATCGTAATGTACTCTTCGACTTCCATCGATGCATTCGCTATACGTGGAGGTGAGAGGCAACAGTGATAGGAAGTGTGAGAAAACGACGACTCGGAACCTAAGAGGTCCTAGTGAGCCCGCCATGGTTGACAAAAAAGGAGTGACGCGCTTTAAAATGTAGGGAACACCGGGAATGAAGGTGGCAAGTTGGACATTAGACTCTAGAGAAGTAGCCGTCACGGGTTGCTCTCTGCGAGTTCGATGAGGGGCGCATTTTTTATAGCAGTGCAATTCGTGACATTAACGGCATAACAATGGGGGCGACGAGTCGGACGCGAGGCGCGAGGCTGAGGGAGAAGGCGGACGAGGAACAGGCGACTCAGACAAACCATTATGCATACCAGAGCCAGCGACAAATGATAAACGTACTAGGGTATACCCGACATCTTGAGCAACGCCGAGTCCCAATGGCGTGTTCGCCGTCTTGGCCGGATTCACGAGCACCCTGAGTAACATCAGCACCAATATAATCCCCAAATTGTTGATCACCTCTGCAAAGCTTTCATCCACAGAAACCTGCGTAGGCATATCCATCACCGTAGTACGATTATCTGCAGCGAAAGTGACCCAAGAGTCAAAATTGACGCATATATGCGTCTCAGTGCCAGGCAGTGGGTGTGATTGACAACACTCACAGACCCGAGTGTGTTTACAGTCCCTATGTATGTGGTCACAGACCTCAGGGATTTTCACGGTTAGTGCTTGAGCGCTCAGCACGGTGGTGGGTGGGAATGAGAGAGAGAAGAGAAGAAAGATTAGATAGCGGGTTCAGCGGAAACCCTGAACCCTGGTGACAAACAAACATCACCAAATAAGGGAGTTAGCCCAGTTATGTAAGCGCCCACGCGGTAATTCCCGTCCTTTGCATCACCTGTTGTATTGTGTTGTGCGAAACTTTGCTTATCGCGCAGGTACTGACTGGGACCTTGACCAACACCAACCAGAACGACTACTTCAATGATGTACGCAGCGAGTAATACACGCCCAATGCCGATCTAGCGTCCTCAGTACTAGTGTACGCATTTCCATAATCACCTTGCTTGGGGTTTATATCGCACCCATAAATCGTGGGAAAGTGAAACCCATCCGTTTGCCCAAAGTCCAATATTGTCGTCTTTCTTGATGCACGACACCGTGCCACAAAGCGACAAAGCGACAACGATGACGACGTGCCACAATGGGACGACAACGACGACGGGTGGTATTTGATGCGTACCGTGGGTTTCAACGGCAGTCCAACCTGCACCCGTACCCGCGACCCGCACAAGTAACCTGCACTCCAGAGAGGACGACGACGACGACTCAATGACACCGCAGCAGAGGGGACAACAAGATGACACGACGAGGACGGCAGGGAGACGAACGACGCGATAGCGAGGGGAACGACAACGAGACGAAAACGAAAACGAAAACGAAAATGAAAACGAAAACGACAAGACGATGTCACACGACAACGACACGACGATGACCGTCCCGCCCCCGCCCCCGCCCCCGCTCTCACCATCCCACCATGGCGATAACAATACATGGCGACAACAACAACCGTCGCCGTCGTCCTGTTTGCCACCGTTGCCATCCCCGTCCCGCGACAGTGACAACGACGTCGATAACAGGCCTCCCTTCCCATTCCCCATCTCACGACGACGATACCATTGCCGTCTGTCCTCATCCCCATCTCCGTCTCCCCAGCGAGCAGAAGCGATCACGCAACGCGCCCGATCGTGTGCGCTGCGTAGTCGCTGCTGCATGCTGCTATCGCTGTCGTTCTCGTGATTGCCCTCGCCCTCGCTCTCGCCCTCCTCCCTCGCCCCTCCCCATCCTCATCCCAAGACGCCGACACGACGATGACACGACGACATGTGCCATCACCCTTACCATCCCCGTCCCACTGGCACGCCGACACGACGGCGAGCGGCCCTCGCCCTGTCTGTCCTTGCTCTCTCCACTATACCCCTCTCCCTCCCCATTGACAACCATTGCCATCGGCGTCATCTGTCCCCGCACCATCCCTATCCCCGTCCCCCCAGCGGGCAGACTCGGAAGCGATTACACAACGCGGACGATTGTGTGCGCTGCGCAGTCGATCTCGCGATTGCCCTCGCCCTCCACCTCGCCGCTCCCCATCCTCATCCCAGACGACGACATGACGACGACGACGACGGTCGCCCTCGCCCTGTCCGTCCACCCCATCCCCAAATTCCCCGTCCCCGTCCAGCGTGCAGAAGCGTTCACACAACGCGCGCGATTGTGCGTGTTGTGCAGTCGCTCCTGCACGCCGCCCTCTTGATCTCTTGGGTCGCATACCCGCGGTGCGGGTGCGGGTGCAGGTAGGGGTGTCATACCCGCACCCCTGCCATACCCTAAACCTGGAAGACATCCACCTGGGCCACAAAGCGTCTTCCACGAGTTGCGAAGGCTGGTCTTCGCTGTTTCCCAACGACCGCGTACTGACATGGCACGGCCAATGCAGCAGGGGCGGGCCATTGCTTGTCGCTAGTTGGTGCACGGGGGAAATGGAGAAAGTCGAAAAATGGGAGAGCAGGAACTGACACAATGCCCAATAATATAACTCAGTGTACTACTATAATTCTTCAGCCCCATGGACTAGCAGTTTTGCGTCCGCGTCCGATTTGAGGTTCAATGTTCGATCCTGCAATAATGCAAATATTGTTCAATTATAACTTGGGCAAAAGCGCAGAAAACAAACAAAGCCTTGCGAGACGAGATCGTGATCTTGCAAAACCTAGCAAGGTCGCGGTAACCTGGCAAGGCCTCGCCAGATTTAGGACTTTTCGCTGATGAAAGTGCGATGGGGGTCGCCGCTGAGCAGCGCACGGTCCGCGGAAGGTAATAGGAGAGCGGGAAAGAGTCGTCCCCAGCTCGGAATGGGATCGTGTCGGAACCGGAACGGAAGCCACGCGGGTGCACACGCTGTGCAGCGCCGGTGCTTAATATGATAGATACTATGGCATCGTAGCGGCGCCCACGCCAGTCCCCGACTTCGACAAAAAGAAAGACGTCAAACATTTCATTGTTTTCAGCTGCGTACTACTAGAGACTATGCTAGACGTAGATCACTGGCACTAATCATTCATTTTACAATTCCTCGTTGTGTTCAGCTGCCTGCTGGAGTTAAAGTGATACTCGTACACTGCTGATAGTCATACATTCACAACGAAAGAAAGAAAAAAGGAAGACTTTAAAATTCGTCGTCGTCATGGTCAACCTCCATGTTTATAGATACTTTCCTCTTTTTCGCTGTTCCGGTGGAATTATGTTCAACATGCTGACGGACAATAGGGTCAATACATTCCAAATAGCATGCTCGCGCGACAACGTGCTGAATTAAACCAATGCACGTCTTGCAACGGGAACGGGAGTCGACAGTCGGTCGGACTTCAGAAAGGATACGTCGGATAGAACTGCGCAAGATTTCCGTGGTCAGTCGATGGATACGAGATACGAGGTCATCCAAAGACGAGGCTAACCACTCCATGCGTGACTTACGGACGGTGTCATTACTGAACGCTTAGATTCCCTCCGGAGGCTTGCGTAGGATCGCGGACACTTCCTGCATGTATTGATTGTCCATATATGAGCGGAAATGATGGGGATTACGCGACGCGCGCGCGTACTAACAGGAAGAGGCACCTCATGAACTTCTTCGACAATTTCTCGACCTGACCGTGCACACATGGCCGCATGGATGAAGGAAAGTCCAAAAAACGAGACAGGATGTGCGCAACGAGTACAGATTTGACAGACTTGCCCATCGCCTTTCCAAGTTTCGAAGCAGACCTAGCGAGAACGTCAACTTTTAAGGAACATAAATTTGGCTCATAAACGTTTTCCGGATAACATGACGAAGAAGGAAGATCATCCATACAACGAGGCACGCACATGGCAACGTTCATGATGCCAGACCCAGCGGGACACGGAGATAGTTCAAGTACTTCATGCCGCAGTTGACAGCGTGTGTAATTCACAGAAGTAAAATATTGCACGTTTTTAGTGAGAGACATGTGAACGGGCTCTATGATAAAATATCTCAAAGTCGATGTTGCTCGTAAACGCAACACAACCTATAAACTGATCCTGACAAAAGGTACGGTGCCGATGGTGATCTTTTAATGCATTTGCAAGCCGCTCACAAGCAAATACATCCATATTTATCGAGTGAAACACCACCAGTCAATGAATGCGTCGTCTTTTGGAGCGCCCACGCCGCTCGGTGTGGTCCAGGTGACCAGACATCGATCCCCCCAGTTCTTATAAAACTTGGACGCGGTCTTGTTCGTCTGTGCATCGCCTGCTACCCGCATCGTCCCAATTAGACCGGAGCCCTGCGAACTGCATCGCCAACTCCAAATGGATCACCTCGTCTGGCCAGAGAGGTAGGCAAATTCAGGGTTCTCTAACTCGCATCCTATGATACATTCCACGGTAAAGCGGCCATCGTGGAGCCTGGCCAATGTAGAGTCAAAGGTTGCTTCCCGTTTGGGATGCCATGACAGGCCAAGTGAACCCTTTCGCTTCAACTAAGCGCTTTCGAGACTTGTGACATAGTCGATTCGGAATCATCAAGGCGGATGAATGTCGCGAGACCCTGGATACGCTCAGCGACGATGACTAGTCCGCTGCTGACGGAGAGGGGCTCGCATTCGCCTTTGGGGCTAAGAGGGGAACGGAGACGAGCAATCTGGTTCCAGAATACACCGCGACCTTGCTTTAGCAGCACGACAGCTTGTTTGGCATGCTGATTGCGGAGACAAGCGGAGAACGCATCGATTGCTAGAAATGGAGCAAAGTCCATAAAAATCTGCCGATAAATGAGCCGGGATGGAAAAATGACTGGATGCTGAACGATTAATCAAAGGGATGTTTCGAATGCGAGAAGCATTGCGGGATGGCGGGAATCCTCAGCTACCGCGATCTATCCATTGGTTGCGACCGGGTGAGCCGAACACGGAGACAACCTGCAAGTTGATGCCGTGACAGCGATCGGTTGGGATGACCGAATGGGCCGAGGTCGAGAGCTTGACTCCCGAGGATGATGGCCTCGTTGAGGTCTGTTATTTGCCCCAAGCCGCTTGTAACAATCGGAGAGATAGTCGCATCGTCGTCGTCGTCGAGTCGAGCGTGTCTTCACCCCGTCGTCATGTTCCGCGGAGGGGGGGTGGGTGGGAGAAAGAGGGTGAGCCGGAAAAACGCACCGTTGGAGTTGAACGTGTCGCATCGACACGTTCCGTCGTCGCGTTGTCGTCCTCGAGTCGAGCCGGTCGTCATGGACAAGGTCTGGCAGGGTGGAGTGGGTGAGATGGGTGAGATCCAGGGAGCTAGGGGGAGAAACGGGCGCCGTTCGAGTCGAATGTACGCGCTCCGTTATCGTCGCCAAACGCAAACTCGCCGTGCGTTTGCGTATGTGTTTGCACACGAGCGTGAGGCGAGGGTCTGCGGGTCTTGCACGGCGGTTATGGGCACTGTGGCGGGGTCGCAAAATCGTGACCAGCGCATGCCCAGACCCCAGACCCATGCTCTTCCCCGATATTATGGTTGTGAATTTCCTTTCAAAATACGCAGTCGTCGGGGTTTCATTTTGCGCACCCCGACCCGATCGTGCGAATGAACGACGAACTCGAAATCGCGCCGATGTCATGGTTATTGCGTCTAATTTTCGCGGCCAGGGAATTGACGCGTTGACGTACGTGCCTATGGCCGTTTCAACCGCAGCATCATGGCGTCGGCGCCGCGGGCTCAGGATATAGGGCGTTCGCATTTGCGTCGCATCCGTTAAGTGATAGGGCCCATCGCGTTGAGGGCGATTGGCCCCCCGTAAATACCTCGCAACGAAGGAGTTCCCGGAGGCCACCGCCTTGCGATCTCCGTTGATTTCCCTTCGCGTCAACTCCGCGTGGGATGATTCTCCGGGCACGACTCGAAGTCGTCGAAGCCTCGTTAAAGTTCAAATAGCCGGCGATCGGCGAATCAGCGGACACTGCGGGATGCAGCTCACCGATGGCAGCGATCCCTGGCCGCTTCCGCCTCCAGGTCCCGGACTTAGCAAGGTGCGCAGAACGCGCGGTTGGCTGAGCACTCGATCCTTCGACGGAAATCGCGTCCGCGGGGGAAAGCGAACTTTACGGTAATGCCTACCTCGACCTGGACCCATCAGGATATACGTAAACGCCGTTCGACAAACGACCCGCGGGCCGCTGCGTTTTAAGTCAGACCCAGGGGGCCATTATATGGGAAATATGCACCGCCAGCTGGCTTCTGCCCTAATTCAGCCCCGCAATAAACACCCGGTAATGAAGGGGTTTCTGGGAGGCCAGTGCCGGCTTGCGATCTCAGCTAATACTTTTCCGCTATATCACCATGCGGCTGCTTCTTGCCCTTCCGTTATGTTCGATATTGATGCAGTCTCTCGGATGCATCTCCGCCGTGATAGGCGCGGAATTTCCGACGAGGTCGTTCGAGGCGGCGGTGTGACTGTATTCACCTACAATAGCGCCTGCTTGTATTTCTACGTAATGTGCTACATGCGTAACCGTACATTCAAACGAATAACTTACGTCCGTAATGGATAAAGTCCCGCTCCACCGAGCAGCCGTCACCTACGGCGGCGAACCGACCGCTTCGTTGAGCCAGCAGACAGGTCCTTCTGCCCTTGGTGGTGCCACTTTTTGTAGCGGCAAAAAGCCGTCTGGTAAAGGGAGCTTTGAATATGCTCCAAAAACAGGTTCCAGTCGACCGGAAATGTCGCCGTCTCGGCGGCTTCACGAAGATTGGCGTGATCTTCATCGTCATGCGCCTCCATCATGTCCGCGATGGTAATGAGCAGTCTCCTTGAGGCGATGTTGAGTAATTGGGTGACGTTTTCCATCTCGATTTGAGGGTGCAGCCGCTGCGTGATGAATAGTCAACGGAATGTCAGATATTACCGTTAAGCGGACATGCTCACCCCGCGCGCAGCATGCGGATTCTCCGCGCTCACCTTGAAGTTGAACTTTCCGTCGTTTCCCCGAACGAAAACAGAAATATCAACCGACCGGATAGAAATCCAGATGATATTTCCGACTTTGACTTCAGTTAAGGCGGTGACGGGCGTAATTAGCGGGCCGCTGAAAGCGGACGGGGTGAGGGGGGGCTGGGAAAGCAAGGGATGTTTTGGGGGGAGGCATTTTCCGGACGGAGAGTTCCGAACCAAAATCATGAAAGCTGCGTTAATGGAGGGCGAATTCTCGACTGTCCGCTCCAGCTTGCGCGCGATACTCCTGCCGGACTGGCGGTACCCGCATTCCCCCACCCAGACGGTGACGGCGGTGCCGTATGCGCCGTAACGCGGCTCTAAATCAAGCCGAACGTCTGGTATGACGTCTCGGCCGTCTTCTTCCCCCGGGATCCCTGAGTTGGGGAGAAGGGCAGCTTGCATCCGGCGGGACTCGTACGGCGCCACAAACGCCCGGATGCAGTCTGTGAAGTATTTGACCGTGTGTTCGTGGACTGCAGTGGGCGACATGCTGCGAAGTCGGCGGGAATAGTTAGTAAACGGGAGGAAAACCCGGGATTTACAGCTGACTGACGCGAAGCTTGAACGAGCGGGCTGGGGTGCTTGAATAATAGAACGACTGTGATCTTTGCCGTGGGGAGTTTGAATGCCAGGTGTCTTCCGCGTGGCTTCTGCAGGTGGCGTGCCATCATCGACGCGGGAAAAGATGTCTACGCCGGCGCGCTTGTCGTCTGCAAAGCGTTGGTCGCCGAAGAAATGAATGGAGGGGTGCCGAAAGCGAGGGAAGGGGTTTGAGACGAGGTTATTGTCCGAACTGTCCTGGTACCGGGGGGTGTAGACGAAGTTGAGCGGCTACCCGACGCACCTGATTGAATTGTATCCACGGTGTTTGAGAACGCAAAGGACGGCAACATGGCCAATAGTCGGAAATGTCGTTGTTTCGAGATTCGAGATAGATAGCCCCTCAAGGTTCAAGCTCAAGCGGACGGAATCATGCGCCTTATCGGTTACGTCACTGTGAGTCCGTCCGAGCTGATCATCAGCGCTGCAGCTCAGCGCTTGATGCTGGCTGGCGGGTCCGAATTGGACATCATTATCGACTTTATGGGGGGAAGTTTGGGGGCATGAGACGTCTTGTTTCGGGTTTGGGCTCGGTAATGCTGCAATTCAGGGCCTTCTTCACGCATTCGCTCCTTGGCCTCGATTCCCTTGAAGCGCGTTCCTAAACTGACCTCAAGCGGCGCATGTTGAAATAGATGCGCGCGCACCCTGATCCACGTGAACGCGTGCCGCCCGGGCCTATCGCGCAGGGATACCGCATGCTAAGGTCTGTCACGAGCGTTCCCGCCGGAGTTTTCGCATTGACCCGCACCCGCACCCGCGACAAAGGGCTGGCACCCGCCCGGACGACGACGACGACGCGCGTACCGGCCGCAACTTGAACTTTAAACGACGACGACGACGGCCTGTGCGCACGCGACCACGGCGGCGAGTGGCGCGCCTCTCCTTGTCCTCGTCCTCGTCCTCCCTTGCTCACCAATTGCGCCAAAATTCCCACCGCGTTCCAGTTGCGCCCATCGCGCGCCCACCGCACTGCACATCGCGTTCTTACTTTATGGCAGGGTATTCGCTGCGTTCTGATTTCATATGTATTCGCACCGGTGTCTACCTAGTGCCGTTACATAGGGAACTGCGGGGTAAGGATAACGGGTGCCTGTGCCCTACCTGTGCCCGCCGAAACCCGCACCCCATACCGCTGCGCAGGTGCGCTGCATTGAAAGGCAAGAGCACGGGCACGGGTATGGGTCGGCATTTGCCAACCCGCCGCCCGTGAGGTACTGCTCGCACACCGCGCTGGCGTTGTATCCGAGATGTTCATCGTCGCGTCGACACGTTGCGGTGCCGCGTCGCGTCGTTTGTCGGGCGTTGTCGATGTCACGTCGGCGTGTCGTAATATCCATCCGGCACGCCATAATTCACTTTGCGTCTACGTTGTTGCGCGCATGCTGTCGCTTGACAAATTGCGCGATCGCCTCCGAAAACTCATCCCGAAGGGTTGAGCGTCTATCCCGAAATTTGCGCGCCCTCCCCGAAAAAGCGCGCGGGGAATTTGGGCATTCGGGCCCTCATAGCGCAACGCAGTGCGGAATGCGCTGTGAATTTTGGTGCGCTTGTAACGCCATGCCGTGGAGGAGAAAGGCATTGCGCGTTCGAGCGGCAACGGCAAGGCGGGTGCTGTTGATCTCGAAATTGCAAGCGAAGGAGCCAAATGCGAATATCGAGGTTGACAACGTCGGCATCTAATCTATCGCGCATCTCAAGGCCCCGAAAAATTCCTTTCGCCGGCATGGTTCCCGCGAGGGCGCAATTCAAGTTCAATTCTGTCGTTATCCGTTCGGGATGTCCCTTTTTTAAACGGTCGCAAATCAAAACGGAAAGTATCCAACGCTTGAAAGCGGGAGGGAAAGAAAACGATCGAGCCGATCCGCGGTCTCCTGCTGGCGCTGTGCGGTCCCCGTGTTGCTGGGGACCTTTTATCCTCGTTGACCCGCCGCTGCATGGGATGTTCCCGAGTTGCCGCCGTGAATTGGCGCTTGTCGCTGAGCTTGGTCTGCGTACTGCTCTAGATCCGCCGCGGTCATTGTCGCCTACATCGCATCAGCCGCGTGAATTATTCTGTTGTCAATGGAATGCATGCCTTCCTCGGCGGCCATTACTTTGGGCGGATCCTGGTTTGTTCGGAAATTCTTCTTCGCGGATTTGAGAGGCTGCGCAGCGGTATCTGCGGCGGTCTTGCCTTGCGAAGGAGCCGAGTGGCCGCGATGATTAAGATTCGCCACTGCGCTTTGCCCGCGTTGAATTGGGGCAGCCTTCTTTCTGCTTCCCTTAAGCTTGAGTATGCGCTGTTCCGGGGTGGGCGAGTTTTGCCTGTGATCCGTCAGGATGCGGGGTATTGCTTTGGATCAGACGAGAAGGTTGGCCTTGCACGGGCGGAGCACCATCGTCATCACCCGGCCAATCAGGGACAGGTGGCACCTTTAGGTGCGTCTCTCTGGCCTCGACTGCTGGAAGTCTGTAAGTGGATGACGCGGGTCAGCAGGGTCTTGGCGTGAAAACGAACTCACCTTCGGGAGATATCGACGGCTTCCTTGTCCGACTCTCCAATATCGCCTTTTGCTGGGAGCGTGACGTTGCGTCATTTTGTCCGATCATTCTCTGCCGAAGAACTAGCTTCGCATCCAGAAAACCATCCATTGCGTCCCCATCTTTGAAGTCTTTGCGCTGGACGCTCATGAAGATATACTAATCATGCTCATGCCTCCAGTACTTCGACCTTAAGACGATCCTAAATTTGACACGATCGGAGAAGCAGCGGAATGTTTTCGCCAGATGTTGGAGACCCTGATGATTCAAAAAAGAAGACCAAATAACGTATCCTGTAGATCGCGCACCTGATGAAGCGCTGACAGTGCATCACATAGCACTGAGGGGCTTGACGAGGTCGAGGAGGGTGCTCACTTTGACGGTGCTGTAGACCTGGGAGAGTTGTGAGAGGAGGCGTGAGAGGAGGGCACGACAGAGGAGGGGGCGGTAGCCGGCATATGGAGAGTCGCTGGCACAGAGTGAGAGTGAGGAGAGTATGGGCGCCGTGGATGTGCAGAGAGTGAGAGGGTCGAACGAATCCTCGAGAAGGCCGTAGAGAATCTTGATCTGGGCTGGGGAGAGGCGGAGGACGTCTCTCGAAAGCTGTAAAACATGAGTGAGGGGGTGGTGATAGAGAGAACGCGACTGACAGCATCTTTGAGGAGACCGGCGCGGGTAGGTGCCTTGGATAGCCCAAGGAGGGCGGGAAGACGTGTGCTCTGGGAGCGCCCGTCGCCTTCGTCGGCATGCTGCCCGACTGGGACTGCGAGTGCGCTGACGACAACCTGCCCTGCAAGACAGGACTCTCATCGTCGGATCTACCGCCGATGGACGTGACGACGGCATAATATCGACCCCAAGTGGCGGCGTGGTAGACAGTTACCGCTGGTGTTCATAGCTGGTCGGGGCGTCTTTTTGGCCATGACGAGGAGGGTGTGGACATCCTCGACGGAGCGGAATGTCTCTTGCCAGAGCTCGAGCTCGACGGAGGTATTGAGTTGGGCAAAGCGGGTGTTCTGGTGGTGCTGGAGGGTGTCCAGGTCTGATAGGTTCATGGAGTGAGCCTGGTGGGCATACTTGGCGACGTTGGCGAGGTGAAGATGGTGTCCCGCACAGGCAACGGAACTCGACCTTCAAGTTGCGCTAGTGCTTGACATTCAAGAACAACTTGATTGATTCAAATGAGACAGGATGGCAGAGGCACTCGCCTGGTAAATGGCCTCGAGACGGGCGGTGTCTCGAGAGAGGTGCAGTGCCATGGGATGATGAATGCTCTATCGGTGCGATCCCTGTTCTGATCGTCACGGTAAAACAGCGCCGAGGAGTACACTCTCCGGTCTGGCCTAGAGATCGTCGACATCTAGGGTTCTGGGAAGCAAATACCTTGGCGTCCGAGAGCGAGGAAGCGGTCGATGGGCATGCTCCAATGCTGTATTGTCGCGATCTCGGCACCTGCCGAAAACAACTACCCGCAGGTCGTGTGAATCGTTCAAATTATTCATTGAACAGCTCAAAACCGGGTGTCTCTTCTGCCATAACATGGCCGCCAATGCTATTCTCGCTCAAGCTGAGATAAGTGTCAAATCACTCTTAAACGCTGCTCTCCGTGCCAACGGAAAAGCTGCGGAAGATCGAGCAACTGGCCTTTTAAAGGTTCAAATGGTACGTTCTCGATAGATACTGTATTTCTCAGATTTCACGTTTGGGCAACTTAGAATACAGTTCGTTCTGTAGTGGGTCAGGCGGATTCCGTGCCGCCTTTGCTGATATCCGTCGATACTCATTGGCAACAAGAGGAGGGAAACACCCCCGATTTCCAGGTCATCTTGGCCTGCGAGGAGGCTGCCATCAGAACTCATGAATGGTGGACCATTGGACGCCGGCAGGAGGGCACCCCATTGACGGAAGATGGACGATCGACGGGGGATGGCGGCAATCGTTCGTTTCGCTTGTTCTCATTTCATAACACCTCCGCAGTTGACCTTAATCTCGAAGCAGGTCAGCCGGATGATGCAACAACTTCATCAACAAACGGGAATTACGTGGCAGCCGCTGTAATCCCGTCCTATGATGGGGTTGAGGTGTCGACAATGTCCTCAGGTGAGTCGCGTAATGGGGTGGTCGTCATAGAATTGTTAAAAACGGTTATTAGATGCTGACTCCTCCTTTAACGGAGCGGATAATCAAAACAGGCCACCCGAAGGTCATGACCGCCCCCCTAACGTATCCGCGCCGGGAAAAGGAAAAGAACGTCTCCGCGAGTTGGAGCAAGACGCCCTGGATGAGCAGGACGAGCGAGGAAGAACAACCAGAAGGGGCGCCTTTTACTGACTGATCGACTTCGAAATTCTGAATTGAATTTGTAGCAGTGGCGCCACTGCTTCTCAGCTGGGATTCAAACGCGGACGAAGCGCCTGTGATGAAGCTGGAAAACGAGAACGGAATGAACCCCAGATCGAGCAACCTAGAAATGCTTGCCAGCGTTGCGTAGGGGAGGCATTGAAATGCGCACCGTCGGAATGGGGTGCTTGCCAAACGTGCTGGCAGCGCAGAAAGGGTTGCGACCACGCCGGCGGTCTGCGTGGGCGAGCGGCGTCCGTCATCCGTCACGGCCAGTCTAGGCCTCCTTCCCCGTCGATATCCCGAGTCACTACCGGCCGCGCCTCATCCCCGCCAGCAATGTCATCCCCTCCAAACTCCTCTGACTCCCCTCCGCCGAAGAAACGGCGTCGAGCGCTGTCTCGAACAAAGCTAGGTAAATGTTCTCTGAATTTCCAATTTAAAGCGGTAACACCCCGCGCATAAAATCAGGCGAAATTTTTCAATCCACTCCCGGACCAGCCGCAGACAACGTCACATTGCAAACAGCGGGTCCCCGCAGTCAGGTTCTCCGTTCACGCCCTGCCGGCGTGTCTGAACTGGAAATCGACTATCCGGGTATGGATGATTTCCCTCGACTTCAAGAAACCGTGCTGCGTAATCAGAAGCAAATGGAGGGTGGGTTCGAGGCCACGTGGAGCCAGATCCATCAACTGGAAGAAGTCCAAGTCAAGTTTGAGGGCCGGATGAAACTGATGGAAGATCTCATTCACGATCTCGATCGGTATATGACGGATCCAACACGGGATTTGGAGCGCCGCACAGGGATCCGACCCGTCCTCATTCCGCCCCCTATCCACAGCGTCAAGTGCGCGCCAAGTCGGATCACTCCACCCGGCGGTCCCAGCCCTCGAGGAGAGCCCCACCCGCGGTCCCTTAAGCCATCTCGGACAGCCCTCGATGTCAACGTGGGAGTCTCCACTGCACGAGCTGGCGAGGACGGATCGACCGGGGCCGCCGTGATGGGGGAAAATGCGGCTAGCTCCTCAGCAACGGATGTTTTCGCTGGCTCTATTCCTCTTGCACAAGGTGAGTTCAATAATACTGTCATGCGCGCGGGGGTCTGGTTATGCCTGCTGACCACCCACCTCAAGGCGGGGGGGATGGCCCCAATTCCCAAGGTTGCGACGTACCGTTGCCTAGCGCATCCTCCGCCAACCAGTCTCGGCAGTCGGGGACCGTGGAAGACCCAATTCCCGACCAGACACGTCAGGATGACTGTGGTTTGGTTGAGTCATCTAATTTGCAAGGCGATTCAATGATAGATCCCAAGGACGTGGAAATATAGAGGTAAATATGATATAAAACTTCATGTATCTTCTCTTCGTCGCCTATCTCCTCAGTCTGTAAGAGCACTACAGTGCCAAGTTGCACTCTGAACGAGGACAGAGTGTGAACGGGGCGTAAAATTGAGGTGGAACAGGAGCGAGAGTCGCTCTTATATACCTACCAGCTATGCTAAGGGTCCATCAGGACCAAGTATGAGCAAGCTGCACGTGACCCGAGACGACTCTCCTCGAGGAGAGCAAAGCCCCTCGAGGAGAAGATCAGTCATCAGAATATATTGATTACCCTAGCTAGAGTGGTAGAATATAAAAAAACCAACCGCAATAGGGGATAGTGGCAAGAAAGCCGCACACGGCTTATCCCCGCCTCACTCTCGTTCCGAAACTCGCCAGACTCCTCACGCGACTCATTCGACGCGCTCGGAACTATTCGCTCAACACTTGCACTCTGACGGGATAAGTATCACGTGTAACGGCCGCTGACATACAAGGCGGGTTGGAATGCCGAAGTGTCGGTGCGTCTTACACCGACACTGGCACGAGCCTGAGTGACTCGGGGTATACTGGCATTCACAAGCTTTGCGGGCACCACACGCGGGGGGACCGCCGCAATGGTCGTCGCTCAGTTTATCGCCTAGTCATACTCGCAGTTTGAGAAGATGGCTAGGCGCGGTTGAAACACTCTCGAAAGGTTTTGCAGCATTTTGTCAGGAGTCACATTTTATGAGAGCCTGAGAGGACGTCCAGGACCTGCCTAGGTGACATCGATGAGAATCAACCGCATATAGTCACGGTACTAGTAACATAGACTAGCTTTTTGGGAGTAGCGACTGCCAGGGAAAATTGATGAAAAATCGCCGGCGTTGCTGTCAAATATTACAGGAGTTGGCACAAGTAAGAGACATTTTTTTTTTGGGTCCATGATAAACGCAGCCGGTCGAAAAGGTTCTTGGCGCCCACCAACGCCATCAAGTATCGCAGGGCTTCGACGAACGCTGGCTTGGTTCTGTGTCCGCTTCTCCGAGTCCAGGGGGGGTAGGTTATCCCTGACAACACGGTCGTCCTGCAAAAAACCGACTCGTATTCTGTCTGCACGCCATGTGCATCTCGAAGCCCGACTTTGACGACAATCGAAAGAACCGTTAATACCTGTCAGACACGCGACAGGACATGGGCATTGGTAAAAAGAGAGAAACAAAAGAGCCGTCACCGCGAGCTGGCAAAAAAACGTTGATAGCTGAAAACGTCGATGGGACGTTGTTGGCATAGAGCCCTAGCATGATAATGGTTGCTCCCGCGAAGAGGCCGCCCGATCAGATGATGATATTTGCCACTAAGGTGTACCATTTTGCATTGAACGACCAAGCAGCCCGATTTTGTGGCTCATCCACCAAAGGTGGATGGCGATGACCAATGTGAGTGAGTCGTTGATGATGATATCCAATGCCCACCCGGCCAATGCAAGACAAGTGACCAACGAGTCGTAAACGCCAAGATTGGGTTTTATGATGAATAAGGTGACTGATGCATATGCAATCGTTGATAGGTAGAAGTGAGCGGTAGACTACTGCCCGGCGGTGTGCAAGGCCAGCCTGCACCAGTATCTACGAGACATGTGAGCAGAGCACGACGTACGTGCTCGGAAAACTGGCTCACAGGAACCATTATAATTCCCCAGTCGCAATGACGGCACACAACACGGAAACGCCAGATCTTAGCAAATGCAAAAGTGAGCACGAGGGGAGGTACCGCTAGAATTAGATACTTGCCAAAATGATATTCTGCATAAAGACCTATGAATTCAATTCGTTTACCCATGGCTCACACGAATTGCATACTGAAGTGATATAAAGCACGTCCTTGGGGGCGCCCGGCGGCGTCGGTTTGAACCAGTAATTGTTAGCATGACCTGGCACATTAATGGAAGGGGCATATACGAATACATCCAGCAACTGCCGGAGGGATACTGCCATGTGGGCAGTCCACAGAAGGAAAATGATTGTCGACGCCATGACCAAGAGCGTGCAGATAAACGCTTGTTGATAGCATGCTTCCCGAGTTATAGGTTCAAACTCACCAACGTTGATGGCTTGAGGCGCCCGTATCAAGCGCGTTGGCACGTTGAAGGTCCCGGAATGGCGAAGAATTCGTCATCGTCGTCGAATGACGAGACGGCGACGTGCGATCGACCCAACGTGGTCATCGTTAACATAGTCGCCTGAATCCACGAGGGGCGTTGAGACGATGTGGACGGGACAGGCACGTCGACGACGTGAAGGAAGGCGGCACCGTTGGACGTGTTCAGCACGTAATCAGAGGATCTAGGAGTCGAACTTCGAGTCTGTTTTTCTTTCACGCGCGTTTACTAAGCGGCAGAAGAGAAGTGGTGGTGGAGTAGTCTCGAAACCCGACGTTCTGTTTTAGGAAGCGCATGGGCTGACACCCGATGTCAATGCTTCCTTTGGCTGCGGCGACAAGTTCGGCGAACTGGGCGGACTGGCGCGCAGTTCCGGAGGAGAGCACTGGCTCGGGGTCGATCACGCGCACAGCGTTGGGGAGCGCCGTTGCAAGGGTGTTCAAGCGGGTGCGCAGGAGCTCGGCCGAGGACAGCTGGGCGGTAGTATTGTCGTAGGGCGAGGGGCTGCTCGCACCGGAGACGGCGGACCTGTCCGATTGGGAAAAGGGCTCGTCGATAAAGGAGCTAGTCTCTGAGGTGTGGTCTACATGGATGCGGAGTTTGCTGCGGCGTGCAACGTAGGCTTCGACTTGTTCGGGGCCAACGTCATCGCGGGGCTTGACAAGGTTGAGGAGGTACTTTGAGAGTGCTGTAAACCTGAGAGCGCTGGGAAAGGAGGCGGGAGAGGAGGGCTTGGGAAAGGATGAGGCGGTAGCCAGCGTATGGTGAGTCGGTGGCACAGAACGAGGAGTGCATGGGCGCAATGAATGCACGGAGGGTGAAGGGGTCCAACGAATCCTCCCGCAAGCCGTAGAGGATCTCGATGCGGAGGACGTAATTCGAAAGCTGGAAAACATAAGCGATGGAGTGTTGGTAAAGAGAAGGCGACTTACAGCATCTTTGAGACCGGCGCGGGTAGGTAGCCTTGGGTAGCCTAAGGAGGGCGGCAAGACGTGTGCTCTTGGAGCGCCCGTCGCCTTCGTCGGCATGCTGCCCGACTGGGACTGCGAGTGCGCTAACGAGGTACTGGCCTGCGAAATGGACCGCAGCCTGATGGAGGCGGCGGCGGCATGGTAGAGGGGTTGCTGCTGGCGAAGAATGTCTCGGCGAGCTTGTCTTAGTAACTTGCCGTCGTGACTGGGCGAGGTGGTATTTGAGCCATGACGAGGAGTAGTGGACACCATCGACGGGGCGGAATGCCTCTTGCCAGAGCTTGAGCTCGACGCAGGCGTTGAGTTGGGCAAAGCGGGGGTCGAGGTGGTGTTGGAGGATGTCCGGGTCCGATAGGTTGATGGAGTGGGCCTGGTGGGCATACTTGGCGACGTTGGCGACGTTGGCGATGTGAAGACGGCGTCCCGCACAGGCGACGGAACTTGACCTTCATGTTGCGCTGGTGCGGCGAACTGCGCGGACTGGCGTGCAGCGGGGAGAGCACTGGTTCGGGGTCGATCACGAGCACAGCTCGTAGAGCGCCGTTGCAAGGGTGCTCAAGCGGGTGCGCAGGAGCTTGGCCGAGGACAGCTGGGCGGTAGTATTGTCGTAGGGCGAGGGGCTGCTCGGACCGGAGACGGCGGACCTGTCCGAGTGGGCAAAGGGCTCGTCGATAAAGGAGAGGCCTCTGTGGCATGGTCTACGCGGATGCGGAGTTCGCCACGACGTGCGCAGCCCATGACATAGGCTTCCACTTATTCGGAGCCAAAGTCGTCGAGGGGCTTGACGAGGTCGAGGAGGGTGCTCACTTTGACGGTGCTGTAGACCTGGGAGAGTTGTGAGAGGAGGCGTGAGAGGAGGGCACGACACCAAGGATGAGGGGGTGCAAGAAGGATGTGGGGAGGCCATAGGACTCGATGCAGCGACGGAGTCTTCCGACGCCGACCTGACCGAAGCCAATTTCTCTTCCGCGACCGCGCGCGATCTCTGCTTCGAGGACTATGCCGATGGCGACACACTCGCCGTGGAGGAGGTAGGGTGTGAGGAAAGCCTCGATGGCATGACCGACGGTGTGACCAAAGTTGACGAGGTTGCGGAGGTGAGCTTCCTTTTGATCGTATGAGACGATAGTAGCCTTTGTGTTTGCGGAGGAGATGATGAGGGTGAGGAGAGGATGTGAGGCCAGATCCTCGAGGGACTGGGCGTTAATGTCGCTGAGGGAGTCGAGGAGGGTTGCGGAGGAGGATTCGAGAAGGGCAAAGTCAAAAGATACAAAAGGATGTACCAACATTGCCGCAGGTAGAGTTGAGGAAGTGAAAGTTTACCGCCAGAACCTGTGACGACGAGGGTTTCGCCATTGTCAGCCCATTCGAAGGTGTTTGCCTGAGTGGGGAGTGAGCGAGAAGGGACGACATACATGGACGCCATCTGTGCCGTTTGAGAGGGCTGCGAGGACGAGGGCGCGATTGGAGAGGGATTTAGAACGCAGTGTAGAACACCTGCCTTGTCGTTCGAGACGGGTGTGGGGCTGATAACAATGCATATACGCACCAAAAGTTATGATGTTGATCTCGACCAGCTACATCCCAACTCTTCCCTGATCAATGCCGATGTTGACCACAGCTCAAACGCGGTCGGATGCCAAGGTCGAGTTCGAAATGTATTGACTGATCGATGCGGTGGGCTGTGAGAACCAAACGTTGTTGATCACTTGTTCCTGATATCACATGACTTGCCGGTCCGACCGGACCTAGCCTATTCAGGAAAGCGGAGGCCCATCAAGCCTCAAGGTCCCAAAAAGTCTGGAAATTGACCTTTCTGAGTGTTTGGACTCCAAACGCCCGTTTCACGTGCACGGCAACTCATCATGCCGCCAGGCAATTGTAGCGGAGATCAAACCGCCAGACAGGCCTCCCGCCCATCCATTTTCAGCCACCCGCCCTCCCGGGCCATCCCGCCACTTTCCCGTGCACCAAACCATCCACTTCAAGTTAAGTACGATGACCATCAGTTGCGGGGGCTCAGTGCACCGCATGATGCCAGGGATAGGGCAGTGGATGCAGGGTACACCAAAGAGGGCCGGCACAGTAATTTTTTGTCTGCGCATCCAGCAAAGGATGCTGAGCTGAAGGCTGCCAAACGCAGGTTGCGAACTGCAGCGCAACGTACTAGATAACCCGCTTAGATGCAAGGCTGGCACAGTATTTGTTGTCTTGTCATTGATCATGTCGTTTTGTTTATACTACTAGCTAGTATGCAATGATGTCCATGTCCTCCTCCGTCGTCATGCGGACTCCTCCGTCTTCGTGCCCTACTCTCGCGTCCGCCGGCAGACTCCTCCGTCATCATGCGGACTCCCCCGTCGTCGTACGTCGTCATACGTCCACGTCCACCGGCGGACTCCTCCGTCATCATACCCTCACGTCCACTGGCGGACTCCTCCGTCATCATGCGGACTCCTCCGTCGTCGTACGTCCACGCGCCCACGTCCGCCGGCAGACTCCTCGGTCGTCATGCGGACTCACCCGTCGTCATACGTCCACGTCCACCGGCGGACTCCTCCGTCGTCGTCACGGTGCCCTACTCTCGCGTCTGCTGGCGGACTCCTCCGTCATCGTATGCCCACTGGCATGTCTGCTGGCGGACCCCTCCATCGTCATGCACGCTGTACATTGCTATCGTCACGCTGACGTGGCGTGGTGTTATCAACATGCCACGTCGGCGTGTCGTTGTCGACAT